>MEJB01000029.1:2554906-2601668 GCA_001752375.1 Rhazya stricta | reverse complement strand
ATACGTGAACGAAAACCCTAGACAAATATTATATACATTGAATTCAAGAAAAGGATAAAACCATCACACAGGGTCAATCAATCACTAGCAATCTAGAACCATCACAAGAAGGACAAGTTTACCAAGAGTTTTATGATTAAAAAACCCTATTTTGTGGACTCTTTCTTCTACAACTAGAAGAAAGTTGTGGTCGAGCTCTCATGTGCTGTGTGCCTGTCTCTACGGATAGATAAGGACTTGAAAAAGAGTAAGGGGCCACCACATCCTTATATACATTTTAATAACATGAAATCTGATAAATACAATTATAGCAAAATGTGTCAACTTATGACACATTCGAAAAATGTGTTCATATATACAGGCGCATTCATGGAACGCGAAAATTAACTCCTATCGCACTTACTTAATGCGTCTGRTCCATTGCTGTCACCCTTTGCACAATTTCATCTAYTTTGGAAGTCTTTTATAAAAGGATACCCATTTTTGACAAAACTCGATAATGCCCAATCTGGCATTTTACTTTTTTGGTTTAGTTTGGTGATTTTGGTAGGAGATTGAGAAAATTTGATAAATTATAAGTGTTAAAATATTGTATATTTTAAAATTATCACTTGTAATGTATATAATATAATTAATTAAAAATTTTATTTCAAAAAACTTAATTTATTGTCGAATTTTCTATACRATTGAACTTATACATTTARCTCTTAGGAATAATTCTAGTGGATTGTCTGGAAATTGAGGACCCACCTTGACAAATTCATAAAGGTMAAAAATTTTGGGAAAAGGCCAAAAAGAAAAATTGTCCTCTTCTCCTCTGAGCATAACATTCTATGCTAGTGGAAATTTAATGCAAAATCTTAATTTAACAAGCAAGCTTATTTAATTAKAAAAAAATAAAAATCAATTAAAATAATAATTTAACGATCGAAGAAATGATATCCTATATTATGATTTTATTATATTAATCTTTATAATGACAATGGATAAAAGATAAATACTTATACTTTCTTTTTATGGAGACTTTCTTATCTTATCTTTTCTTGAAAATGAAAAAGGGAAAAGACAAAAGGAAGTCTCTTATAAAGTTAGCCAGCTACTTCTAGCTTGTCCACCATAAATTTCAAGTGGTCGAATTGCTTGGCAAGTCATAGAATTCATTGCAACATGTCCCCTTCGTAGATGGGGTTGCACAATTTTGGATCTTGCCATAATTTTACGCTCTATAGGTTGTCATTAAGTGATTTGATGATTTATAATCTATCACGTAATGTATATATAAAAAATATCTCAYACATAATATTCTAATATTATACGTGACRAAATTYGAYTATTTAAATCAGATATCAGACATCAATTATTACTTTCGTCGAAATAAACAGTTGATTGACATAAAAATTTAAAAAATAAAATATAATATAAAAATAGTTAAAAATAATTGAATAACACTATAGATTTACTTTCTCTATATAAAATGTTGAATATCCAAAATTCATGTCCATGAGATTGTGATRTGGATTCAATTTCAATATACATGAAAATAATCGAAGTCAAGGCTGATCTTTATACTATAGTATTATAAATCATAATTTTTGTAAAGTTATAATATTTTAAAAATTTATAAAAGTCACCTATGTTTTCAGGGTGAATGGCACCTCATTTTGTATATATACTTTGTCAAAACTCAGCGAGGTTGCCTTAAACTGAACCTGGACGAGTTTTTCGAACTTGTTTTGGGAAGGTTTTAGCTTRACTACTCTGTAAAAATTTCAGACTCTCCGTACTTGTTTCTTTGTACTACATGAAGGACTTCCACTTGACACTTTTTATTCTTGAATTATCATCTTTTGTGCAAAAGGGTCACACCGTATTTCTTGATTTTACTCCAACTTGTAGCAATTTGTATTAGGGACATGTTCATCTCTATGGATGGATYACTGATATGCGTCAGATGAGCAAGCAGCATAGTAAGCAATGATCAGAGCAGTTTTTTCAGTGTTAGAATTCTCAGTTTGAGCCATGTTTATAGTAGAAGGTGAATCCATCGTGGCATTCTCACAAAATTGCCGAGGTGAACCCGTATGTGCAAACATATAAGAAGCATTTATTTCAAGATTTACAGGCTCTGCTTCTGCTAAAGTTGCGAACTTTATGAGTTTTTACAGACTACATACACTTGCTCTTTTACTACTATTGGACATAATTAACCAATACTCAGTTATTGTTCTCCTTACACTTGCAATCATTTTCGTTCCCCTGAGATCTCATCTGAATCAGGAATATGCCAAGAAAACAGAAATGGCATGCGTTTTGATGCTTGGTTGGTTGCTGCAGTAACAAGAAGAAAGTAAATACTACTAGTAAATGAACTCCTCATCACTGATGTAAGGGGCAATGGCATGCGGTGGTCCACGTGGAGTCTTATGAACCACCAGTGAATCAACTGGTATCGACGAAGTCGTAGATGTTACTCCATTATCAGGACAGATGGCAGAGTTGTACATTCATCAGTATCGAAATCTCTCCTTTTCTCTCTCTGAGTTTAAGCAGCCATTACATCTTGAAGTTTTTCTCTTTTGTGGTGGACTGGTTAGTATTGTCTGCAGCAATAAAAGGAAACCAAGCAGGAAATAGAAAATGGTCACGGTTTTGATGGGGAGCCGACAACTTCCATGGATTTAAGTAGCGGAAGGTATGTGGGGGCTTTGTTTTTTAACTTAATTCCTGAAATTTTTATGTTCCTGAGTTTGTCTTGCCCATTTTCTTCAGTTTGGGGAGGGAAAATTTGCGTTTCTTGAAGAGGAGACAAGGCCAATTTTGTCTTCCTGAATATTTGGAGTTTGTAGTTGAATGAAGTCGTCCCGTTTTATACACTTTTGCCTTTCACTCTATGGCAAACCCATATCCGACTTTGGCTATTGCATTCAGTGAATAAACAAATATTCGCTTACTCAGTTCTCACCAACCAACTGAAAGAAAGATATGTTCTTTTCTGGTTCAGGAAAGTTGTGAGATCTATGTTTGCAATCTAAAACTTGATATGGAAGTAGTATGCATTTGATGCTTGTTAAATATTTGATCGTCTCTTGTTCTGGGGTTGTGATAAATAACCAAAGAAACAATTGCAACTCCGGGGAATATGCTTGTTTTGCTGGATCGGTAGATGCTMGAGGGAAATACATGACTTGGCTTTGTAAGGATGAAATATCTTTTTTCATTTTCCGCTTGGAAATTAGAGAAGTTTTGGACTTACCTGACGGATTATGGATTTCTCAGATTAGAATTGATTTCGATCAAGTATTGGACTCTGCTTGGGAGACTGCAGTTACAAGAACAAGCGGCGTCTAGATTATCTTTTCTTTTCCGTTTTATTTTGATTTCATGAGAATCTTTTTCTGGGGCGCTGGGGKTAGGCAGTGGTTTGACCATGCAGAGTTGTGCCTGGGAAAGTTGGAAATTCTGAAGTGTGAGGTTGAGAAGAGGCTTTCCTGCCACCAGACTGTTCCAAGAATTAGTATTGTGTATATGTATAGGCTTTCTCGAAAACCAAGAGATCATTTTCATTTTCGGTAAAATGCCAATTGTGTGCTTTTTCCGTTCTGATAGGAGCAAGCAGCTGATAGAATCAGGCAGAAGGGAACGGCATGGAAACTTAGAAACGAAGTCTCTGTCCACATCATCTAAAAAGAAGTTAAGCAAACCCGGATGAAAAATCGGACGGGTGGTATTCCCCGTTTAAGGCCAGGTTTTGCCCTTTATGTCCTGTATCGGAGAATCTAGAAAGCTATCGACTTGATTTAGAATGAATTGATATATATTTGCATACTATATAGCATTTGCTCCATTCAATTGGGTCGTTATGATTCCCTATTGACAACCATTGTAATGACAACTAAAGCCATGGAATGTGGAGTGTTGAATTTTACACTTGGTTTTCCACCCTGAATTTTCAAATATGAATCTGGTGCAAGGTTTTTGGGACCTTAGACTGATCATTTAACAGGAGATAGCCATGTATTGTGGAATGCCATAGTACCTTTTGCACTAGCGTGTCAAGCAAATCGAAGAAAGCAAACATCTTATACTCTGGTGGCAGCTTTCTCTTTTCTCTTCTAGGCAGCATGGTATGATGAGACTTCCCAAAGAAAACATAGCTAGAAGTCCAAGTTTTGCTCATTCATTTTAAGCTAAGCTAGTCTTAATTAGACATATTAGACTGGTAAAGATACAGGCAAATGGTTTACTTTATTTGCACAAGTGAATTAGTCTGGCTAATGTACTCCACATTCAAGGAACAAGTATTACATTCATATTCAAAAGAATGGAAATGACGATTATGGATGCTGGGAAATGATTCTTTCATATGATCAATACTACACTATTTCTCATTCATTCTCTATTTAAAAGAAAGAAAGAAATATATATATGTATTTCCAYATCCAATTCTCCATCTTCTACATGAGAGTAATTTTATTTCTGGCCAACAATATATCTTGGATCTTCATGATATAATTTGTATATGTTGGCTCCTCCAGTTTGTCCTTGTCTATGGAAAATTAGCCACTGTTCAATTTCAATTTTTTATTAGGATGGAGCAAGCTTATACCACTTGAATAGTATAGAACTAAGGAACTTCAAATTCTTAAACTTGTCTTCCCAGGATTAATTGGATATAGTTTTCCAGCCTCATGACATTGAATTAGCATGTTTATTTAGAGAAAAAGCTTGAAACTTAGATTTTATTACCATTACTTGTGGCTTCAAGGATGGAAGCTTTTATGAACAGCATCTCACTGATGACACGCAATCTTTCTTTTCTTCCTTTTGTGTCTTTTGTTTTTTTTTTTTTTTGGGTGGGGGCCGGGGGGGAGGGGGGAATGGGATGGGATGGTCGGGAGCAGAAAGATGTTAAAAGTGAAACGTGAAAAGGTTATAAATTTTGAAGCAAATGGCCAAGGTTCAATTTGAGACAAAATCTCAAAATTAATATGCTAGGATAATTTACACAACCTCAGAAAGAAGCAGATGGAAATAGTGATGCATAACACAAATTATGTTTTTTACAGCTTAATAATCAGTCTTAGTGTTCAGCGGAAAAAATTGGATGTACTGCCTCTTACTTTCTTTCTCCCTTTAGCACTTTCTTTCAGCGTCCTGCATAGTTTTTTCCCTCCAGATATGCATATGAGAGAGGGAAAGTATGGGTCATTCGCCATATGACTAAACTCATCTTGCATTAGCTCCTGTTTAAACTTCTGTGGCTCTAAACCCTATGTTTTGTAGTCCCAAAAAATTAAACATGCATTTAAGGTTCTTAGGTCCATAGGATTGGTTTGGTAGAAGCAGGGATTCATTGAATGGTTTCCTTTGTATTATGTATGCGATTGGTTTGAAGATCTTCTGCTTTCTGTTCGTAAATTTTACCATTTAGATAGTAAAGACAAGGTGTTCATTATGTGGCATTTCATTGGGGAGGATCGATTTCATTTATATGACTTTGGAGGATCTTTCATGTGAATATCAGTGCAGTACAACCCTCAAGACCATCAAAGACACTTGACAATAATCGAATCAAGTTATACTAATTTGAGCATTTACTGCCTCACTTTGACATTTTGTTCTGAAAAAATGTTGCTGATTGAAACTTGAAAATGGATAATTCACTTTTATGTTTCATGCAGTTTTCTTTTTTCTATTGAATTCCTCTGCGTTGTTTGACCTCAATTCATTTGCTAATATCTTGATTTCTGGCATAGCTAGAAGATGGTCAATGGAAAAGAAGATGATGTGGATTTAGGGCTCACTCTGGGATATTCCAATAGCTGCATCCGGCCAAGATTGAACAATAATTCAGGTGCAGGTGCAAATGCAGGACCAAGTGTGGACATGATATTTGCAGCATCAGATCCCTTATCTGAATTAGTCTGGTCCCCACACAAAGGCTTGTCTCTGAAATGTGCTGATTGCAGCAAAGCTGATGAGAAGCCATTTCTTCTATGGAATGTAAGACCAAGTAATATGATCCCTTCACAATCACAAAGCACGAGATTCCAGGAAGCTGATGAAGATAAGATTGTTGACGGAAATTTGATTCTTTCACGTGCAAAATTTCATATGGGCAATGAAGTTGCTCAGATAGATGCTTCGGCTCAATCTAGTAGAAATAGTGCTGGTCTGGTAGTTAAAACAAGCCATGGACAAAATATTGGTATGTCATTTCATCTCTCTGATTTCAGTCGCTCCACAAAGAATAGCTTTGTTTTCATCTTGGGTTTCTAGTGAATCATCTTTGCTTTTCTCCTTTTCCTTTTTCCATTCTTCTTTTTTATTCATTTAAAGAGCTATTGCCAAGTGCTATGCGTCTTTTGCTTGACAGAAACCGGTGATAAATCAGAAGAAAGAAATACCGAGGGAGGAGTTTCACCTAAACAAAGCAGTCAAAAAGAGGATCAAATTGTGGATGACAATTCCAAGGAAGTATGCAGTCCACAAGTTGTACAAATGGCAGATATGACTGATGAAAGTCAAAGAAATACAGGTGAGAATAGTTATTCATCAAGTTCTTCTTGTTGTGACGGTCATAATAGTTGAAAAGATTGTCTCCGAAGATGGTTTAGCTGCTTACTAATTTACCCTTACCTATCCTCTGCTGCTTTGCTTCACTCGTCATGGAGCTATCTTTTTATAAGTATTCATAGACTCTCCACCACTAYATTGCTGCAGCTATATGGGGACATAGGGGGTTGTCAGGAGACTTAACCATAACCTCTCCTTTTTTTAGCAGTTCTTGTAAAGCTGCATGATGAGTTCTGCACCATGTTTGCTTGTTTTCTTGTTGGCATGGAAACTATAAAGGAGGCCCAGGATGATTAAAGAGTTTCTTGTATTTTTATATCTTAGGTTGATTAATGTATTTACTGCAGGTCAGTCAAAACCATATACCTTTGTACATGGAAACAGGAATTTCAGTTGTGATATGGCAATAAGTAAATCGCTATATGGGAATCTTAATAAAGAGCTTCCAACTAGTTGTGGTGATTCAACCAATGAGGTTGCTGCTTGCAATCAAATTCTGGCTGGAGTTACTACGGCTTCTGAAGTTCATATTGAAATACAGTCTAGAGCTCATACTGAACCGCTTTCAAAGTCCCCATGGCAAGATGAAACTACCAAGGAAGCAATAATGGCTACTGAAGAAGAGAAAAAAAGGAGGAAGTATATGTATTCTTCCAAGTCATCTTCTTTTGGGAAGCTAGAGTGCACAGCAGAAAATGATTTACCGAGTACTAAAGAAGCTTATTGGCAGCCTGAAGAAAGAATTCCTAGAGTCAGCTCTGTTCAATTTGGAACTTCTCCGGTAAATGGAAATCAAAGGACAGATAAAAGTAAAGCTCTATCCGATGGGAATTGTAGGAGAYGGTTCTCAAATAGTGAAGATGACAGCCATGAGAGCGTCGAAAGTTGTAACAGTGCTTTGTTACTTTCTGAAGGCAGGAGACAGTTAGAATATGGAGAAGACTTGTTTTTTGAGCGCAAAAGACTCAAACAGATTGATGGAAGTCCTGCTTCAATGTCTACAGCCAGGAATCGTAGCTCTTTCATGAGTTGGATATCCAACATGATAAAGGGATTCTCTAAAGGTAATGAAGAAGATCCTTCTCTTCCTCATGACCTTGCTCATGCAAATCCTGAACATGCAAATTTGCTTCAGGGAAATATCACATGCAGCGAACACCATGATTCTATGAGCAGGAATATGGGATACCAAACTATTTTTCAGTCTCTGTATTCTCAGAATGCAAAGCTAATAGAAGCCAGAGCATCCAGAGATAATTGTTCACTTGCAGAATATGGGGGAGTTGTACCAACTGATAAAACTGATGTTGTGAATTCTCCGACCACATGCCACGGGCGGAATGGTGTGTCTGGTGAAAATTTCATGTCAAATGACAAAACTGTCCCATCTAATACAGATGCACGGGTTCACTCTGGTCTACCATATATTTTTCCTCAGACTCTCCCTGTTCAAGTGAATAGCATGGCTAAATTGGCAGAAAATAAAGCTTCAGTCAATCCACAATATGATGGGGATAAAGATGAAATAAATTCATCAGAATCTCTGGGTGTGCACATGATAACTAAAGTTAAGAATAAGAAGCCTGATCTTGCATCTGAAGATAAACTGGTCAATGACATGCCTAACAAAAGCAATCTGTTTGGTAGCTTGTGGGTGACTCGGTTTTCACCTAAAACAGGTAGCAGCACATTGAATTTGGAACCGAGTAAACGAATTAGTGGTTGTTGTGAAGCAATGGAAGATCCTGATTGCAAAGCAGTTACTTCTCAAGCTCAGAATGATCCAGATWTTGCCATAATGAATAAATGCTCAGTGGCGAGGGACAGTTCCAATGAAACCACAGGTGACTTTTTGGTTAAAGATTTGCAGATATTTGCTCCCAATACCGACTGTTCTGTTGGCTCTAAGGAGATCCATGCTCAAACTGAGCAGAATTACATACTTGAGCTAAATCCTATTTCACCTTCCCAAACATTAAAGAGGTTGGAAGCAATGGCCTCCGTATTTGCACGGAGGCTGGATGCCCTCAAACACATTTTGCCATCGGGCTCAAAAAATTGTGTAACTTGGGTAGCGGCAACTTGTTTTTACTGTGGAAAAAGTGGACATAGTCTAGGAGAGTGCTCAGAGGTAACTAAAACTGAGCTGGATCACCTCCTAAGAAATATCARTTCCTATATTGAGGCTGAGTGTCCATGTTTATGCATTAGATGCTTTCAACTTGATCACTGGGCTTCTGCATGTCCAAGAGGGTCCTCAAGCAGGCAACGTCATATTGAAAAGAAGACATGTTTCGATGCTGGCAATTTGAAGCTGTTACCAATTGATGAAAGAACTTCAGAGTTTCTTGAGAAGGAAAAACATAATGAAGATGCTGTTTGTAGCAGAGACAAAAGTTCTACCAACACGGATATTATAGATCCAGTSACTGATGGAGATTCTTTGGCCCAAAGAAGTTTGAGCTCGACTGGAACTCRGAAGCGACTGACTTCAAGTTCTAGGGAGAACGATTCAGAAGAATTTTGCAACTTGCATTTAAGCAATCYTGTYAGCACGGAGATCATCAATATTCCASAAGGAATATTTGATGCCGTGAGACGGCTTCAAGTGTCTCGTACAGATATTCTSAAGTAAGGAAGTAAACAAATGTGCATAATGCATCAAATGTTGCCTTCTTTCATCTTTATTTTCTGTGGGTTCCTCCCAGGAATACCACATAATTATATTGGAGCCTTCTGCTTTTGACTCTCATGCATGCGGTGGATTTGTGCACTGTTATTCTTATGAATATACATCTTGTAACACTACTATACTGCTGCATAAAATTCAAAGCCAAAAAAAATAATAATAATAATAAATGTAAGAGGACGGGATCCGCCTGCAATATTTAGGTGGGATCTGAAACCAGTTGTGCGTGTAAACTACTTTTCTTTATACCATGACGACATCAGTTTGTCCCTTGCTCTTCTCTAATTACTTTACCATAATCATATTGCTTCAGATTGATGAGATCCCATGTGCTGATGCCGCATTTGGAAGGTTTCTTCCTCCGCTTGCGATTAGGTAAATGGGAAGCAGGACTCGGTGGGACGGGCTACTATGTTGCTTGCATAACTGGTTTGTATGATAACTGCAACTAGAACTTTGATCACTATATCTTCCCTGGAAATAATCATCGGTCATCCATACCAATGAATCTCAACATTTCCTTGCTGTTTATCTTGGTGTATTAACTGTAGGGAAAGATGRAGAAGCAGCACATGATTTGAAGAAATCCATCTCTGTAAATGTTGGAGGTATCAAATGCCAAGTTGAARGTCAGTACGTGTCYAATCAAGTTTTCTTGGAGGTAAGCTTATCSGTGATCCTCCATCMTCTGTTGTGTTTTACGGTTCTGTTTTCABCCCTAATAATTCTGCATTGGTCGTTCTCCTTTACTGTTATTAATYTGTATATTCGATGTGAACGAGTGCTRGCAAACGCGTTGACTCTTTTGCTMCAAACACATTATGGGCAGACAATKTTGAKGGTYTCGGGTTGTATATATGAGCAYTMGTGCTGAAATTATGGATGAAAACCATTTTTGCAACCAAAAGTATTCTGCATCTATTACTTCCATTTCAAGTGTTTTCCCTATTATCGTCAATGCTGGAAAGGGTTTCAAGAAAAGTCTTCGCTGTGCTCAAGATCAACCCTTTTTTTTCTTCTGCAGGATGAGTTGATGGCCTGGTGGTGCAGGACTATGAAAAGTGGAGGAAAGCTTCCCACAGTAGAGGATCTAGAATCAAAATTCAAACAGAGAATCAACTTAGGGCTTTAGAYTACAGTKACAACAGCTAGGGTTCTCTTTCRCCTTCCTCAGTAGATGAAGAAAGTCTTGTCCTTTGTAACGTAACAATTTTGAAGCTTTTTGTAGTCTAATGCATAACGTAACGTAACTATTAGTCACTTCAATGCAATAATTTATACTTATATTTTATGTAGTAGAGGTGCTTTCATGTCTAGTCTCCCTTGTGGCATGTTCCATGATGCAATTTAGCATTAAATTTAAATTAATTAAGAGTTGATTAGATTAAAATGGGAAATAACAAATTTTGAAATATCTTAATATTTTCTCTCTCTTAATTAATATGGTTTTGACTTTGCCTTATTTGATAAAATAAAATATAAAGTTTAAATAATGAGATCTGAAATTTGAGAAGCGATTGAATTTATGAATATTAAAATTTTATTTTAAATAAATTCAATGTTAAATTTTTATTTTAAATATTTATTTGAGATGTAATTTATACGTTTAATTTAAAATATAAATATTRAATTTAAATAAATCGATTTGTGATTTCTTAATATATTAAATCATAATATTATTATTTAAAATTTATTAGAAAGGGACTATAAATTATTAAGGCATCATCAATTTGTAGTACTGACTTGACCTGTATGTCATTTTCCAAAGAAGATCTCTCTATCTAATGGGCCTTCTTGGAGCCTCACTGGATCCAAGCTATACAGTAGAGAGGTGGGACCCAGAGTGATTATATTAAATAATTTTTGGAAATGGAAAATTAAATTGATGTGGTAATCAAGAAAAACTCTATGGGAATGCGACCCATAGTGACTATGATAAGAGAGCCATTATACATAGTGCTTTCCATTAAATAATTTAAAAGGAAAAATAATTTGTGCAACATGATCATATCGCAACAGAGTCAATTAGAGAAGGATTGAATGGATTTTTTATTTTTAGACCATAGGAAATTATGATTAATTCGAGCTCAATTTAAATTGTATTCTCAGCAATTGATTCTTACTTATAAGATTATTTGGTTCACAAATTTTTTAAACTAGAGCAATAAATAGGCACGTAAGTATTTAAATAAGAGGCATAGATGGTACCTCGTTTAACAATATGTACACCAACTGGCTCAAGCTGTTGGATTAGTTTAGAACTCTTTTAATATAGGGCYAGAATAAGTAAGTAGGTATTTAAGTAGAGTCRAARACAAAACTTTGTTTAGAAAGTCAGCTTGCCAATWGAAYCAAACTGTTARACYGATAGAACTCTTTCAACTTAAYTCTAYGAGTAGACAAATAGGTGTTTAAGTARGAGTTAAAGATGKAACGTCGCYTAGTAATATGCTTAACAACTGYCACAAACTGTTGGATTGAATCGAGGGAGTTTCATGACTGAAGATCTTTTAGTACACTTGTCTATCACGCTCTCAAGTACATATATTTTTAGAGTAATTAAAGCATGATATGTATATATTCTTAATYYCCAATACTTTTTTTCTTCTATTTGAAAAATTAAAATATATACATATTCTATTCTTATTAATATAATAAAAAATTAAAAAAAGTATATTAAAAAATTCAATGTGAAAATTTCACTAATTAACAACGAGCCAAAAAAGAAACAGAATAAAGAATTACACGAATAATGTCAATAATCATTAAAAGGGAATAAATAACCAAAGAAAAAAATCAAGTTGGCAGAGAATAAAAATTCGACAGAATCCTTCAATAATAAATATGGTCCATAGATGACGAGCCTCGGCATTTTGGCCAAAAATGAAAGACTCCAATTTCATTCAAAATGGATTAGAAAAGAAATTTATAAAACAAATTTTATCACCACATCAAATAATATCCCAAAAAGCCAAATCAAATCATTTTCAAAATTGACTTTAACATGTTTCTTAGGGTCGGATCAAATAATATCTCAAACATAATGTTCACACTTATCAAATTTAATAATCTTTAGGTTAAAAGAATTTTCAAATAGATGAATCCAGATGTTCTATTCATTTCTGAATAAACTAATAACATGAAATTTACACTAAAAACTCATAATAATCCTCTTTACCTCATCATCGTCGATGAGAAATTCACATGTGAATCTACCTTAAATAATTATTTTCTTATCCTTYTAATTTATCTCATTATACCAATTAAATAGAGGAATGCCCTAATTACTTAGACCCCGAACATACAAAACAAATATTAAACCTAAATATCAAAAATCAACACATTCTTGAGACGGTTAATAAAATTTCCGAAAGATATTCAAACTTGCTCTTCCCATTCTTCTACCTTTTCCAATTTATACATTCTCTTTATGAAAATTCAATAAATTCAACATGGCATCAAAATAATAAACCCTTCCGCAGATATTGAATCAATGATTCGTTAAGTTCGATTCAATCAGAATATTATGAATTGAGAAATGAGAGTAATTCAAATTTCATACATCCTGAGTCCATTTTTCTTCATCCGTATGAGAATTTGGYCTTGGTTTTGGTACAACCAGTGCTGACTTCAAACAATTACCATACTTGGAGTAGATCAATGAGGATGAGTTTGATTTCAAAGAACAAGTTGGGATTCGTTGATGGCACAATCAAGGCACTTCCTACATCAGATGCTATGTTCGCTTGCTAGCAACAATGCAACACTATGGTAGTCTCTTGGCTAATAAATTTCATTTCTCCTTCAATACCACGAAGCATATTTATGTTTAAATACTGGAGAAGATATCTGGAATGACCTATATGCTAGATTTGTTCAAGGGGATTTGTTTAGGTTGTCTGATTTAATGAAGGAATTCCACAGCTTGAAATAAGGTTCATAAAGTATAACATATTACTATACTTTAATGAAAATTATTTGGGATGAAATGCTAAATTTGAGACCTATTCCAAATTGTCCATGTCAACCTAAATGCACTTGTGTGCCGTTAAGCTTAGTTCAAGAGTGTTTCAATGCGGACCAAGTTATACAGTTTGTCAAAGGTCTAAATGATAACTTTACTTCTTTAAAGACACAAATACTACTGATAAAGCATCTACGTCATGTTACTACTACATTTTTCATGGCCATAACATCTGAAAGACAGTTAGTTTACACAGTAAATCATCCTCATTCAGGCAAAATATCTATTCTAGCCAATCAAATTTTTTCCTCTTCTGTCAACTATGTTACTGGGTGAACTGGAATTTGTGTGCCACAACAACCATTTAGTTCATAGAATATTGGAAGAGGAAAGAGCTTGGTGCAAGGTCAAAAGAAGATAAAATGCACATTCTGTGGTTTAAATGGACATAACGTTGAAAAATGCGACAAGATACATGGATATCTACCGAGCTATAAAAATTGGAACAGGACAAGAGTCAACCTCAGTCTCACTACTATGAATAATGATGATGCAGTGATGTCTCAGGATGATAGGTTAGGGAGTGCTTCTTCTGCACCTATTACACAAGATCAATATCAACAACTAACGCAAATGTTGCAAGCAAACTCTGTTCAGAATGCCAATGGAGCATATGGTGAACCAAGCAACTACATTTCTAAACCAAGTGAACTAATAGCATTTCTTATGTAACTTAGATTGTTGATTCTAGTGCTACACACTATATCTGTTGTACTTTAAATGCATTTGATTCTTTCATTCCTATTACACACATTTATTACCTAATGGCTATTCTCTGTTAGTAACTCATAAAGGTACCGTGATAATTACTAACCAACTCAACTTACTGATGTCCTTTATATGCCTAATTTTCATTTCAACTTAATCTCAGTTAATAAGTTGACTACTTCATCGTTTTTCATTGTCACTTTCAAGCCTCATTGTTGTATATTTCAGGTTTTGGAGAGCTGACAAATGATTGAATTAGCTGAAAAATCCAACAACCTTTACCAGCTCCACCACTATTTCCCTCCTATGGTGACTAATCCATATCCAAATGATAAACCATCACTTTTTGTTTTTGTTAATATTTGTAATTCTCATTATTATACCTTAGACAAGATATAGCAATACAAATTAGGTCATATGCCATCTTCACAAATGAAACTAGTCCAAGGTTTGCATACTTCTATAAAACTCTTAGATCCACATATTTATTTAGTGTGTCCATTAGCTAAACAACATAGAAATAAATTTTCTTTAAGGAATTTTGTAACCCTTCTATTTTTCCTTGGTGCATGTTGATATATGGGGTCAATATAAGATCCATACAAGTGAATAATCAACAATATTCTCTTACTATTGTTTATAATTTTAGTAGATGTTCTTGATTTTTTTTCTACTTCATAACAAATCAGAAGTTAGAAGCCTTCTCCAGTCTTTCTATAAAATTTGTTGAAATCCAATTACATCAACACATTCAAATAACTAGATCTAATGGRAAAGAATTCCTTATAGGTAAACTTTATTCTTCTCATGCATCATCCATCAAACAACTTATATTGAAACTCCACAGCAAGATGGTATAGTTGAAAGAAAAAACCAAYACATTATGAATATTGCAAGGGCATTAAGGTTTCAGTTTGGTATACCTTTAGCCTACTAGGTTTTTTTGTCTTACATGGCACTTACATGGTTAATATTAGTCAAAGTCTTATTCTTAACAATAAAACTCAATTTTTTTCTGATGCATAATTCACATCTAATTATCAAGGTCTTAAATCCTTTGGGCGTTTAGCTTATGCTTGTACTCTACATCAAAATCGATCAAAGTTTGATTCCACAAGTAAAAAATGTGTCTTTTTTGGCTGTCCTAATTCTACTAAAGGTTATTTACTWCTTAATTTATATTCTTATGAAGTTTTCATATCCAAAAATGTGATTTTCCATGAAACTTATTTTCATGTCCTTCTTTCTTGTACCACATCCTCTACAAGTTTACCAAGGGCTTTAATATCTAAATATGACTATACTTCTCCTTGTGATCACAATCATCCTGTAATTTTTCCAACAAATCTAAATCCTTCCCTATCCATATATGAAAATACAATTGCTGATGTAGATAGCCTAGAAAACTCATCATCTGTTCCTAATGATATAGATGAATCTTGACCTCTCCACTCTACCTCTTTCTTGACCTTTATCCCGGCCAACCAAGCATAGACAACCTCTTGCATACTTAAAAGATTATGTGTGTAATTCAGTCCATAATCTTACCTCTCCACACACTTGAACAAAAGTACTTACTTATAATTTGTTACGCTTCATCGTAAATCCTGTGTATGTAATATTGGCTTAGTTGAGGAACCTAAAACTTTCTATCAAGCTGTCCTAATGAGGGTTTGGCAAGAGGCAATGCAAAGGGAAGTTGATGTGTTGAATGGCAATCACGCTTAGGATTTAGTTCCCTTACCAACTAGAAAGGTCCCTATTGATTCTGAATGGGTCTATAAGGTCAAGTATAAAGTAGATAGCAGAATAGAGAGATGCAAAGTAATATTAGTTGCAAAAGGATTCACACAACAAGAGGTGACAGATTTTATTGAAACTTTTTCACCAATGGCAAAAATGTCTACCATTAGACTATTTCTTGCTGTAACTACAGTAAAATGGTCGAAACTACAACTTGACATCAATAACGCCTTTTTTCATGCAGATTTGTATAAAGAGGTATATATGCAACCTCCCCTTGGTTTTGAACCTTCAAAACCTGATTTGGTGTGTAAATTGATTAAATCTTTGTGTGGTATCAAACAAGCATCTAGGTAGTTGAATGAGAAGCTTACATCAGCTTTGATCTAGCAAGGATTTCAGCAGTCTAAATTTGATTATTCACTCTTCACTAGGCATAGAGATGATGAATTCACTGTTTGACTAGTATATGTTGATGATGTTCTCATAGCAGGCAATAGTTTGGATTGTATTTCAGCTGTCAAGACTTGTTTACATGACATATTTAAAATTAAGGACTTGGGTGAAACCAAGTATTCTTTGGGTTTTGAGTGGGTCAGAAGTACCACTGGAATTAATGTGTGCTAGAGGAAATACACAGTAGACCTTTTAAAAGATTATGGATTTGCAGCATGTAAACCTATTAAAACCTCTATGGACTCTACTCATAAGTTTAGTCATGGTGACTCTCCACTSCTYTCTAAGATATCAGTCTATCGAGGCCTTATTAGAAATTTGTTAATTTTGACTAACACTAAGCCAGATATCACGCTTGTAGTTCAATAGTTGAGTCAGTTTTTATATTGTCCAATTGTGAATCTTATGAAGGATGCTTGCAAAGTTTTGAAATATGTTAMGGGTTCCCATGACAAGGGTTGTTTTTTCCTTCTAAATATGAAATTCAACYGAAAGCTTTTGTCGATAGTGATTGGGCATGATGTCCTTAAACCAGGAGTCAGTTTCAAGTTTCTGTATTTTTCTTGGATCTTCTTTGGTTTTCTGGATGTCKAAGAGACAGTCAGTTGTTTTCATGATATGTCTATTCAGAGCCTGAAGACCAGACACTGGCAGTTGTTACTTGTGAATTTCAATGTTTGAAGTTTCTTCTTATCGATTTTTTAGTTATTCATGATATGCCTATTCCTATATTTTGTGASAATTTATATGCTATTCATATAGCTTAGAACTCCGTATTCTATGAAAGAACTAAACATACTGAGCTTCATTGTCATTTTATTCATGGCAAGATTCAAACTGAAATGGTCAAGCTTCTTCCTATTGGATCCCAGTTCCGGTTGGTAGATGTGTTCAGTGAGGCTTTGGCCTTTCCTCTGTTTTCTTTCTATCGTAGATTGCTAGGGCTTCATGACCTTTTTGCCCCTTCTAGCTTGAGGGCGTGTTAAAAATGGTGATGTCTCTCCACATATTTGCAATGGCAATAAGAAGGAGGGAGTAGGAGTTGCACACTTAAAAATGTAGATGAAGGCAAAACTACAGTTAGCAGAAGAAAGCGAYATGGTAAAGAAAAACATGTGGGCAAAAGTAATGTTGGTGAGCAGCAAGACGAATTGTCTATTGATGGATCAATATGTATATATAGGCCAAAAACTGCTCTAAAACTGCTTCCTATTTTCATCAAGACTACAATTATTTGCTGAAAAAGATGGGTGCTGAATGGGGCCAGAAGTATCTAGGATAAGCAACCTTTTATGAACAAATAAGCATAAATGAAGGGGAAGAAAAGAGAAAAATGCAAAAAAAAAAAGATTTAAGACAACTTTCAAGAGGTTCAAAAAGGAGGTGAATGAAAATTTCAAAAAAATCAAACCAAATAAACTTATGGTAATGTTATAAGTGATCCCGAGGATTTTCCAGGATTATTTAGTCGAATCACACATTTGGTGCTTCGAAATCCCACTCATTTACTGGGAGATTGTCAAGCATTATCAACCATCTCGATCATTTTAATCTTGTTTAAAATATTGTTTGCACTTTCCAATTCTTTCAAAACTTGTGAATTTTGTTCTAAAACTTTATTGATTCTTCTACTTTTGTTTGCTACAAGTTTGACATAAAAGTATGATCACAAATCAACGCTCTAATCCACAAAATAATGAAGATGCCCGAACTTACCTTAGTCAGAAGTAATGAGACTCAAAGTTTATTTAAAGCTCGAAACTTGATGAATTTCTCTATATCATTTCTAATGAGTAGTGTCATCAACATATAACACCAAGCATGACACCTTTTCACCATCCCTCCATTTATACACACATGGTTCACTTTTCTTCTTTGGTTTCTTCATTCCCTGTTTCCATAATCAATGTTTTCGCGATGTAATTTGGCTGTGGAATAGAAGTACAATTAGCCTAAGTTAATTATATGACTAAAGTACGATTGCGTGTACTATAAATACCACCTCTTTGTACAGTAAAATAACTTCTTGAAACGATTAATAAAATTTTTAGAAGATATTCAAACTTGCTCTCCCCATTCTTYCATCTTTCCTCTTTCTACGTTCTCTTTATGCRAATTTAGTAAATTTGTATTTCAATTGGACTTGAATTCACAGCTAATGATTGCCAACTTTTATTACATAGAAGAATGGTCTTTTTATATTTAATCTCTAACGAAATTGTTAAGAAGTTCCTCTAGTTCTTATTTATTTCGTAAACTTCTTAATTAAATTTAACATTTACTCCTGAATAAAGTCAAATGTAATACAAAATTACTGGATGTAGCAATTGTTGTTATTATTSTCAAAAGTTGATCCTATCGTCCGAAGTGGAGCCATGTGTATTGACATCTTTGTCCTTTTCCTTGTGAAGATTTCTYTATCTAATGAGGCGTCTTGGAGCAGAATGAAAAGACAGAAAAGCTAGGAAGAAGTAGATAGGAAAAATAATTAAGTAAATGAGATGAATTTGAACTTTAAAAGATCATTAAAAAAAACTATATGGATTTAATTGTCTAAATACTAAAACTATAATCAAAATGAAGCCTTACAATTTACCCTCTAAAAGATAACTGGTCTGCCATTGCAAAGTTGACCCAAGATATGCTCATCTGATCTTTAGACAGTCTTCGGATCTTGTTGTACATAAAACCTAATCTCCTTCAGGCCTAAAATAAGTATCCTGGAAACAGACAGGGAGTTTCATCTCCAAACTCCAGGGACTTTCTTGAATTGTCTTCCGTTCAATCATGCATAAAGGTAAGCTGAGTCCAAAGCCTCCTACTTTGAAAACTTTCGAGGTTGAATTGACTCATACCTATTACTGATCTCCTACGTGTGTACTACTTTCACCATACCTTGTAGAACTGACCTTCTATATGTGTATCTGATGCTTTCTGTGGGCRATTTCTTCAGATGGATATACCAAATTTGTTCTTACCCACATTCTTGCTGCAACATCTATTGCGATCATCTCAGCTGCAGCCATGCATTTTCGACATAGAAAGTCAAAGGCSTCCAAAGATCCTCACAATCTTGCTCTTGCTCCAGTTTTAGATAGAACTGAGTCTGGCCGTGTCGGGAAGCTTGAAAGCTTTCCTGATTATGTTGGTAACTTCATCATTCCAGCTACTATATTCTTCCCTAAATTCCATATTGTATATACCTTTTTCTGGGTCGGCTAACTAGGTTTGATGGTGCAGCTAGGCAAATTGGATTCAAAGATGGAATTGAGTSCCCACAGCTGCGCAAGTTAGCTTTTGAGTACTTGAAGAGATCTGAAGGTATTGATGATAGGATATATGAGTATTTTGCTAATGAAGAAGATGCTGAATCTCTGTATGTGAAGTTGATTGAAGAATTTGAAAGATGCATTCTTGGATACTTTTCATTCTACTGGAGCCATGCTTCTTTCATGATTTCTCAGGTATTTTTGCGTCTTCTGTTTACGTGAAAAAATTCTAGCAACACAATCAGTATTCATCCATATTATTCTTCTTATTCTCTGCAACTCCGTTTCTTTGTTGCTTCTTTCTGAGTCCCCTCGCAGCACAGAAATGTATGTGTTGGTTTTTGAATAATGCTCCTCAGCTGGAAGACCAAAATACTCTACGAGAACTGGTGTAACTAGTCCTACTCGAGCAGATAAATTACTCATCTCCAGATTAATGGGTTTTTAAAGTGTATTATATGGCTTAATATTGCAGGTACTGAGTGTACATTCCGAGCAGAAAAAGCTCAAGAACTTTGTGATGGCAGCAACAAGGTGACTTGCAATTCTAACCGACGACTTCTTATCGATCTAAAGTCACGTTTCTGTGATATTCGATGATTTTTTGGTTATAGATTATTGATCTTACAGCTCAAAAGAACCAGCATATATTATATTTTAAGAAAGATATGGTCAGCCGTGAAGACCAAACACATTGATCCACTAGGATATATAATAGACTAGTTTACCAACTTTCTGCATCTTTAAAGAAAGAAGACCAAACGTGGTTGATCCACTAAGATTCAAAACTATTCTTTTAAGATATGATATGATTAAATTTTTTTTATTATTTAAAGTACGATACATTCTACATATAAAAAAGTAATTAAATATATTTTTACATATTTACCCTTATTGAAATTTCAAACTAACCTTATCCAATCTCGGCCTCTTTGTTACACTCATCTAGTCTTATTATTCCTGTTCAATTGATCATCTTCATTGTGTCATTGATATTGTAGTTCAATTTGATGTGACACACATTGTAAGGGAGGTAGTAGCACTTTCTTCACATGATAAATTAGTGGTGTATGAAATTATTGTAATCAAGATTCAGGAAAGTTTCATAAAGATTAGTAGTAATATACCTAAGCTGTTTTCTGGTTGTTTATTCTTTTGGGCTTCTTTGGGATTGGTAGGAAGCAGAGGTTTGAAAAGATTGCCAAGAACCTGAAAGTGACAAGAGTCTTCTCTACACTTGTGGAGGAGATGAAAGCGATTGGTTGTGTCCCAAATGGCGAATCGAAGGTCACAGATGTGATGGCTCCGGTGGCTCACAGTGAGAGGAGTCCGGTCCTCCTCCTCATGGGTGGTGGAATGGGAGCTGGCAAGAGCACTGTGCTTAAAGACATTCTCAAAGAGTATGGCACATACCCTTCTYCATTGTTCATTTTAATCAGTAGAATACTYACACACCCATCATCAGGTGTGATTATTCAAGAACACAACATAAAAATAACTTTTGCAGCTATTGTGATTAGAGTTGCCTAAATAACCTGAAACGGTTGAATTCCACACAATTCTAAGTAGGAGAATAAAAGTGATTATTCTCAGGGTTGGTTAATTATTGCATATTGATTAGCAAAAACAAATGATTCAATGCTTTGGCAGGTCTTTTTGGTCAGGAGCCGCAGCAAATGCAGTGGTGGTAGAGGCAGATGCTTTCAAAGAAACAGATGTACTCTACAGAGCACTTAGTTCTAGAGGTCATCACCAGGACATGCTTCAAACTGCTGAATTGGTAAATCATTTTRCCTATATGTGAAAAAACACACATGCTGAATGTACGAGTCTTCTGATGATTAGATCATCATAACTCGATGTTTCTCTGTTGATTTCTAGCAGTAGAATTAGATCTCATGCTATCAAGAAWTGAGGAATATTCTATCTTGTTCTATTTAAGAAGATTAAGTTATGTTGAATCAAGCAATTTTCTGGAATAGTTAAGCAGAGAAAGCTGCTTTTAAGCCACAACTTGAGGATTTGATTCTATGCTTCAATCTGACTGTTACTTGCATACTTAAAGAACTTTTTTCATCAGAATTGTTATGTTTGTTGAAACAGGTGCATCAATCATCCACTGATGCTGCATCTTCACTACTAGTAACAGCGTTGAATGAAGGGCGTGATGTGATCATGGACGGCACCCTTTCATGGGAACCCTTCGTGGAGCAGACAATTGCAATGGCACGAAATGTTCACAAACGTCGTTACCGGATGGGAGTGGGCTRTAGGGTTGAAGATGATGGTACTGTTACTGAGAATTACTGGGAACAGATTGATGAAGAAGGAGAGGAAGCAAAGAGCACGAAACCATATAGAATAGAGTTGGTTGGAGTTATTTGTGATGCTTATCTAGCTGTTGTAAGAGGTATCAGGTATAACTTGAAACAGCATAGATGAATTGAATCTCCTAGTTCACCTCCAGACCTACTTTTTCCTTCGCTCTTTCTGGAAAGCTCTAACCAGAATCATTTGATTGTTTTGAATTGAATAGGAGAGCTGTGCAAACAGGTAGGGCAGTGAGGGTAAAGTCACAACTAAAGTCCCACAAGAGATTTGCAAATGCCTTTCCAAGATACTGTCAACTTGTGGATAATGCAAGACTGTATTGCACAAATGAGATAGGTCGTCCACCAAAGGTATTCTAATCTTCATTTACACTCTTTCTCAGCTCCTATTCCTCGTCTACAATGACAATCTTTCTCAGCATCAAGAAAAGTACATGTGACAAATTTGTGGTGTTTACTGCTTAAGATGCATATATACTACACTCAGAGCTAGCACTTTTTCTACAGGATTCATTTATCAGAACATGTTCTGAATAATTAAGCAATTTGAATTTTTTGCAGCATCTTTTCTCACAAACCATATGCCTGTAGTCTTTACTCTCCAAATAAATGTGGAATCGTGAGTTTGTTCAATTTTCACCACTAAGTAAATCAGACTTTTCCATAACTACGTTTGAAATGTGACACATTCAACTGGCTAGCTTTCCTAGCTTATTTGAGTGCGTGCATTAGAATTGTATCACATGATCTTTGTTCATGATATATTTCTTCTGTAAGTATCATCAAATGCTTTGTAGTTTAACCTGTTATATCTTGTGAAAGTAGCTGATAGCTTGGAAAGATGGAGGCAGCAAGCTTCTAATTGATCCTGAAGAAATCAGATCTTTGAATGTAGTAAGCAGCTTGAATGATGAAGCTGAGTCCATATATGAGCTCTATGAAGAGTCTGACCTGATATTGCAGCCTGGTTCCATTTGGAAAGACATAGTTTTGTTACCTACAAGAGCTAGTCTTCTACAGGAGCTGAAGATTGCCATTTCCAAAATTGAAATGTCTCCAATGTAGGTGTTTTTTAGTTCTGTATACAGCAACAGCAGGACTAAAGTCGAAAGCTTTCACCACCGTGAAGCAACTCTTCACTGAAAAGCCAAGAAGGCTAGTTCTAATTCTTCACTTTGTGTGCTTTTTTGTAAAACTAGCTCCATTTCATAATATAGATTAGTTCAGGATGGGATTTTTTTAAGAATTGATTTATTGACTCATTTTTTTATTAAAAATAATATTAATTAATTAATTAATTTCGATTTCAAAAAATGAAAAAAAGATAAAAAACTTTAAATAAAAAATATCATTATATTCAACTAAAATATATATTATGAAATGAAATGATAAATTTATAATGAACATGTTATTTAATCATGCATTTAAATCAAACCTCTTCAAAAAAAAAAAAAAACAAACCATGTTAGATAATAATCTTCTAAATCTTGCAAATCCTTCGCGCTATCCACCTAACGCTTATCCTTGTGAAACAAACCAAATCAGCGTACTGGAAAAAGAAATCGTAAACTAAACTCGCTGTAACCCTTAACGATTATCAAATTTACAAACTCTAAGCTATCCCACATATGAACCACCTAATCACGTCYTCAACTTCTTGGCCGGCGACTTAATACTCTTAGGCTTCTTCACTGGTGTTTTCTTCACCTTCGATGCTGTCGCCACCGCCTTCGTCTTCTTCACTTTCTCTTGACCACCCTTACCAATGACTTTCTTCTTTGCTGGCTCTTTTTCTGCCGGGGCAGCCTTTTTGGGTTTGCCTGAGGTGGCAGCGACGGCATTTTTACCACCAGTGCCTGCAGCGACCTTCTTTGTGGGCTCTTTCTTTGCCTTCACAACAACCTTCGGTTTCCCAGATGCGGCATAGCTAGGCTTTGCAATAGCAGAGAGTTTGAAAGAATTCTTCACTTTTGTGAGTTTTCCCGAGGCCACAAGCTTTTTCAACTGAACCAACAAAAGCCTCTTGAAATTTGACGGCAAATCCTTTTGTTTTTCTTCAATGAACTTCGTAATTGCGTACTGACTCGAACCTGTTCTCTCCTTCAACGCCATTATCGCTTCCTTTATCATCTAAAATCCAYATAAAGAAGCAAAATAARCACAAACACATAATTAGATCTCCCAGACCACTTGACATCAATCAAAAATGCCAAAAAGAGAGAAACTTTCGCCTAAAATGAAATCTAAAGAAATCCGTGACCGTCGAATTTCGTGTTTCTGTGATTCAGATGTCATACCTCGAAATATGGAGGATGAACTCTGGCCTTTTTAGGAGCAGAGACTTTGATTTCTTTAGCACTGGAAGCTTTGGACGCCAGTTTTTTTGCAGAATCTCCGGCAACGGTATATCTAGCCGATTTTCGGGTAACGGCGGCGGATGCKGAAGCCGCCATAATGGGAGGAAAAWGTTGAATTGAAAATTCGAATTTTGTTTTGAGGAAGAGAGGGAAATGAATGGGATTTTATAAAAGAAAGGGGTAAGAAATTGGGGAATTTTGATTGGTTAAAAATGTGTCACGCGGATTGATATCCGAAAGGCCAAAACATTGAATCCGAGCTGTTGACTTCAGTTATCGGATGGTTAGGAAAGAGTGTAATGTAATGAGATGGATCCATATATTTCAATTTGTTTTAACCTTTTGGATGTGCTTCTATGGAAAAGAATAATAGTACTACACAACAAAGGACTCGAACTTTGGTAAATTAATTCTTTAACACATCAAAAGGACAAGAATGTAAATTAAATTGGAATGTCAATTGATGATTATCATTGTCTCAGGTTCGTTATGGATTTTAATTTCAATTGACGTGTACAATCAGGATAGAGTTGAAAAACAWAGGAAGCATAAGAATAAGAGTAAAATGAAAAATGTCAATAATGTGGGAAATTGGTAAGGCTTATACTAAGTCAAAGTAAAGTTAATGAAAATGTTCCATTTCAAATTTTCTTTCGTATAAGAATTAAATTATATAGACATAATATTGATCTAATTTAAATTAGTCTCATCAATTGAGATATTGAATGAACTAACCAAAAAAAAAAAAAAAAAACTTGTATAGAAATCTACTTAAATCTAATTGAAAAGTATAAAGAAATTTCTTCGAATCAAGAAATCATTTGGGAGTAACATTTTTTGTTTTTTTTCTCCAGATGTAATCCAAATAGAGCATAAATTAATAAATGGGCAGAAATTTAATTGGAAAATATGAAAWTTTTATACTAATTTGTTTTGCAGGATTTTGAAGAAATGATAATTGTTTTTGAAGAGAAAAGAGGAAAGTAAGGTTTTTTTTTTTTTTCCCTCCCTTTTATTGGATAAAGATTCTCCAATTGCCGCAAATAATTTCCCGCGAAATAGCTTTATACAACAATTAATCAGGAATTAAAATTAAAAATAAAAGTTAAAAGTAAGGCCTTTTTTTAAAAATAATTAGAATAATTTTCCAATCGCCGCAAATAATTTCCAGCGAAATAGCTTTATACGACAATTAATCAGGAANTTTTATACTAATTTGTTTTGCAGGATTTTGAAGATATGATAATTGTTTTTGAAGAGAAAAGAGGAAAGTAAGGCCTTTTTTTAAAAATAATTAGAATAATTTTCCAATCGCCGCAAATAATTTCCAGCGAAATAGCTTTATACGACAATTAATCAGGAATTAAAATTAAAAATAAAAGTTAAATATCATCTAATTAATTAGAATATTTTTAGATAATTACTAAATAAAAATAAACAGAGAACATGTTYTCTCCGTTTTGATTATAGGAGAGCCTTTTAGTTGAAAACACTTAAAATAATATTTTAATTATTTTTAGTTTTCAATCCAATAAAAATTTATGCGGCTTTACTTTTTGTTGCGGTAATATTTGTTAAAAGGATGAATTTCAAAATGATCTCTGAAAATRTTACGAAATCTCAATTCGGAGCTTCTCATTTCAATTTTCTCAATCAAGAGCCTACTTTTGACAAAAAATGTCAATTTACTATTTCCATTGACTTTTTTTATCCAATTCAAGATCACCCTAATGGAAGTCAAATAATGAAGAATATAAATAAAAAAGGTATTAACTTTTAAGAATAAACCCGTCTTTAAAATTYCCGTCCTCTTTCTCTCCCCCTCTGTTTTTGTTGCAAGGAGAAGAAATGTCAGACTTTCTGGTCAGTACATGCATATGTAATTTTGTATTATTTGCAAATTGTTGCCATGAGATCATGATAAAGCTCTTAAGTTTGAAGCCTTCTGCTCTCCACCCTGTCTGTTTTAAATGTGATTTGAAGTTTAGGTTAAGATGAACCACGATCAGTCCAAGCCATAGGAATGTCTGGCTATGTTTGCATCTCTATGCCGCCATGACTGATTATAGGGACTTGAGGCAGCAAGACAGACATAAGATTTTCTTCGAGGCTTGAATCTCCTCTAATATCTTTGTGCCTTCGCGAATGGATATGAATCATGACAACTGCACAAGACAGAGTCGTGTGAAAAAACACACTCTCAGGAAGATCTTTTCAGCTTCACATCATCAAGAAGAATGTCTTCCGAAGTTGTTTTTTAAGAGAAAGTGCATTATTTAACTCTAGATTATTTAAAAATGTGTATGTAAATAAATTTCTGTTCTAATTAAAATATAAAAAATTAAAATAAATATATAATTTATTAATTTTTAAAAGGTAAATTATAATCTCTGAAATTCTAAATTCTAAATCAAAAGAATATGCATTTCGATTCTTCTCTTGTATAAGTCTGTCTGAAAAAGGTATTCTTTCTTCTCAAAATTTGACTAATATTCGTTACTTCCCATTATTGGTTCTTTTCGTCATTCATCGGAATGAGAATGTCGTTTTGAATTTGTCCAATTGCAATTTCGACAAACAATATTTTTTTAATATTTTTTCATTCGGAATGAATTGAAATGGATTATTAGTCGATTTCTCTAATTTTCGAGATTTAAAGACTAACTACAAAATCACAAATAAAATAGATTCATAAGATTCTTACCTTGTATAGAACTCTGCATGAAAAAAAAATTCGATTGTATAGAGTCGATGAACCAATGAAAAAAAAATACCTCAAAAACTTGAATCTTGAATGATGTTGAGAAAAATACATTTTTCAATATATATTAACTTAAATTTTTTGTTCGAATTGAGTAAGTGGCTTCCAACTTTGAAATTCCAACGTCCTTTAATAGTTTATGTATGACTCTTCGACAGGAATAGGGATGACATTGATAAGAAAAGCTTGGTAGATATATAGTGATGAAGAAATTCATAGTTTATTGTTGATTGAATTGAAAAGGCCAAAATGCACTTTGTTGGCCCAATTCATGACAAATTTTATTTCAAGCGATATTTTGATATTATTGCAACAATAAATTTAATATGAATAATCAATACTRATAATATTAAATAATAACCTTGATCAATAATATTTTCAAGCGAGATTTTGATATTATTTACTAATTCTATTGGCAAAAGAACCAGTTCAATCTTTGAAAAAAAAAAAAGAAAAAAGAAAATACCTTTGGGTCTAACATAAAATCCTTTTGGGGGCCAACTAGGTTCAAAAGGGAGTAGGCCTAGGTGCTTAAAATTTGGATCTGGTATTTCCTTAAGCTTAGCCCAAAGCCCATATACGGTCTTTACCCTAACTATATATGAACAAATCAAATGCCGAATTGCTAATAAACCCTACCTCCTTCGCAGAAGTCTACAGCTTCGGTCCTCCCTCCTTCAGACTAGGGTTCCAGCAGCGGCTTTCTTCTCAATTCACCATGGTAAAATGCATTCTCTGTCTGTTGTTCGTTCTGTAGATGCGCATGTCGATATGCGTTTCCATTTATACTTATGTATTTGTCTGAAATTTTTTTTGGGAAATAGGCGGATGTTGAAGTTGATGTTACCGGCCAGCCAAAGAAAAGAACGTTTAAGAAGTTTAGCTTCAGAGGAGTTGATCTTGATGCGCTTCTTGACATGTCCACTGATGAGCTTGTCAAGCTTTTCCATGCCCGTGCTCGCAGAAGGTAATTTTAATATATTGTTTCATGTTCCTCGATTTGTTTTTTAGTATATGTATGTGCTATATGTGATTGTGCATTTGTTTTCCCTTGTCAGTTTTGGTTTACAGTGTATGAGTTAATTGGCCCATTTTTAGGGCTTTTGAAGATTTTGCAGTATTTTTTTTGAAAATTATCTGTATTCTGATTAGGCTGAATATTCATATAATTCTTTGCAGCTGACTAATTAGTGGTGAAAGGCAGTAACCTTTACCAGTTCTGGCGTACATATAATATGTATTTTTGTGTATATATATATCTTTGCCATTGTCCATAACCCTCTTGGAATCTATTCCTGTATGAAAATTTGATATAGTCATTCATTTTGTGTTTCATTGTGATTCTTGTCTCAGAATTTCTTTTCATTTTGTTTTTAGGTTCCAGAGGGGTTTGAAGAGAAAGCCCATGGCTTTAATTAAGAAGCTGAGAAAAGCTGTATGTTTAAATTTTCTTTCAGTTTCCATCTGATTTTTTTGGTTCTGTGYTATATCTTCAATATTTGCATTTTAATTTGATGAACTACATCTGCATGTCTACACTTGTATATATGGTTGGTGATGTGCTTTCTTTTATCGCAATGCTTGTAAAGTTCATTATTCKTTTCCTCGGCTTCCAATGTTCTTTTGAAAAAGCTAAATGCTGTAGATGTAGCTRGACRTCCGTTAGCTGTTTTTKGCCATGGAGTTAAAAYAATGTGGTGGTTTTGGAAAATATAACAATTCTGGATTAGGTAATGGATTCTTGTAGCTTTATCCGCCTAGAGGAATGTAGGCTTTGAAATGTTAGCATCAGATGGAGAAGTAGTATTGTTCTTTASTGTAATCAGGATTTTGTTTTATTTCTACTGAATATTAATTTTTCTCCTGTTTTAACTACTCAGATGTACAGTGGTATTCCTATCTTATCATCTTTTCTATTCTTAATAAAAAGTGGTAATTATCCTATCTTATCATCTTTTCTATTCTTAATATACTTTGTTGAAAAATGTTATTTTTATGTTGTTTCAGAAAAGAGAAGCTCCACCTGGTGAGAAGCCAAATCCTGTCAAGACTCACTTGAGAAATATGATCATTGTCCCTGAGATGATTGGTAGCGTGATTGGTGTTTACAATGGTAAATCATTCAATACCATTGAAATCAAGCCAGAGATGATTGGTCATTATCTGGCTGAGTTTTCAATCTCATACAAGCCTGTCAAGCACGGTAGGCCAGGTATTGGTGCTACCCATTCTTCAAGGTTCATTCCTCTCAAGTGAAGGATTCTGCTACTGTCTTGGAGATATATGAAGATTTTGATTTCAGGATTACCTATTCTGTTCTTTACCAGTTCTGTTTTCTGAGGATTTCTAGATACTATCATGAATGCCAAACCATGTTATTTAGTTTTTAGACTGCTTTTGAATGATGAATAGTGTCAGAATTTGAGATGTTGAATTAAAATTTTTATATAGCCTGATTTTCTTTTTTCTATCGGAGTTTTGAAAGGGGGTTGYGACTTCGGTTCCTCSAAACRTGAAAAATGTGGTATAGTGAATATTTTAAGTTAGAAATATGGAAACCGAGTCCAGAATCAGTATAGATCAGTTAGAAATATAATGGATATTGAAAGGAGAAATGGGTATCTAACTGATCTATTTTGGACTCGATTGCTATAAAGCACAGCAATTGAGGGATAGTATTTTCGTTCTTTACATAGCACCGGTCCCTGTTAGAAGGGGGCAGTCGCTATGGTGGACTTCATTGGGATGTCTCTTGACTCTTTGATAAGTAATCTTTCTTGCTGTCCCAAAAAACAAAAGAACAAGATATTACTGTTAATTGTAATGCTACTTCTCGTACTTTTTCTTTAAAATAAATTTTAGTAAAASATCAGAAAAATAACGTTTTTCYTTTTCCCTTCGGGACCTATCTSCATGTTGGTGGGATCAATTTAGGWCCGGTGGGGYTGCACCCTTGGTACCAGCCTAGTTGGATAAATGAAGTTGGTGATAGTGAAGATTCGGTGCCTTATACTTTATGAACTAAATCTGGATTATAATATAGTCTGAAGATGGCTCCATTTTTTTCTTCGATTTAATAACCTATTGATCARTTATCCTAACCTATTGGATTGCWTAGATAAATTTTTGATCGTGTATTTGCATTGAAATGGCCCTCCGTGCCTGTAGCTATCTTGATGCATTATTGCATGAAATGATTTACTAAACACAAAAATATGCACACTTATCCATAAGCCGAAAGAAACAAGCAATTTTGGCGGTCKGTGTTGCTCATTTTCCATGCTCTTAGTAAAGAACAACCTTGTATTATGGGCAGTAGTGACTTTATTACAATCTTCTACAATGGAATCAAAAGAGTTGTTACCAAAAGGTCAGTATAAAAAAGAGGGTTTCTCCGTCGACCACTTTCCTAGCTACTTCTTTGATTACACCGTCTACGGTATCATTCGTAAGTTTTGGTCAAGATTGGCACAAACTGACTTGTATGCAGCATTTTCTTTAAAGTTTAGCTTTTCGAAACCCTCTTATCCGTCTGTGAATTGGTAGATGGAAGTTTCCTCTCCATTTCAAATAAAGTCTTGTGCACTTCTTTTTCTACTTCAGCTGCTCCTATCTGTATCACATTTGATAAGAGAAGGGAACATCAGTGATCCATAACCAAGAATTTATATATTTATTCAGGTCTGCCTAAACAASAGTGAAAATGACAAAAAACATTTATAAAAGCACCCTTTCTTGTAGGAGTTAGGCTGGAAAACAAAAGAAATTTGAACACAGTAGTCAATACTAAGTTCATTGCCTTTGATGACCATTTCCTTTTACCACTTATCCAAATGATATMGGAACCATTTGATAAGGTATCATGCACGATTGATGTACGAATCATGACTGCTAAGTTTTGGGGTACCGYACATTACAACCACAACTACAAAAGGAAACTGTCCCTAGACTGATGCCAAGAAATCAAGGATGGTTTTAGAACACCAAATGGCACTGGATTATAGGTATAGAATCCCTTACTAGAAGGAGAAAAGGAAAGCTCAGAGACGGTTTATGCCATTGTTATACCCACACACATGTTTGTTGGGCAGATGCCTGCTTTTTAGTGTCAGAAACGTTAAGAATCTAAACTGGAATTCGAGGAAGATATATAGCTAAATGTATAGATTACAATGGACGAGTTTCATCTTATTCTCTTTTTTGTTTGCAATATAACAATCAGGGGGAGAGAGGTATATAAAGATTCACGAACCTTGGTTTCAATCTGAAGAAATGCAGAAAATTCGTGGGCTGAAAATTTTGAGTATATGACTTTGGCTATGGAATCCGTACTTTTCAAGCATTTCAGGACTTCCATCATTGAATCAATTCCAGATGATGGACAAGCTGCCCTCAACTTGATATTAGCTTCATCCATTTGCTTATCATTGTGATGATCATCAGTTGCAGGCGCAGCTAAAGCCATCCGAAGCTCATAATTCTTCCTCTGCCACTCCTCCTTCTGTCTTTCAAGCTCCTCAATTGTCTTCCTCGCCATTTGGACTATCGAATTCTTGTCACTCTGCAATCACAAAAACCAATTTAAGACCCAAAAACCAATAAAGAAATCAAGTTTTGGGTTATAAATGGCGTTTTTTTTTTTTTTTTTTTTGGGGGGGGGGGGGGGGGGTTCAAGGGGATTGTGCTTTCCTTGGTTCCATGAGGCAACAAACTATGCAACTGTATGTAACTTTGCTTCTCCTTCTCTCTTCTCATCCTCTCATTGATCATATGCTTATGGTTCCTTTCTTTCTCAGCTTCAACCGATTCGATGATYGGTGTCCAACTCTTCTTCAAGAACTCCACCATTCTCTTATTCACATTTCCTTTATTCGATCGAAATTCTTGACTGGGTTGGTTTCTGTAGTTCATAAAAGCACTCTGATTCACCTCAACAGCCACATCAAACCATGGCAGTTCATCTTGAGAGTAGAACTCAAAAAAGTATTCCATAACCCTTCTCTTGTTTTCTGCTTCTGGACACCCGGGAGAGTTTCAAATTTTGGTCTGCAACGGCTAAATAACTGTCTTCTGAGGCTGAAATTATCGAGAAAAATAGTCATTACAATCACATTTAGCATGTGGTCAAATGATTAGTCCTAGTCCATGAAAGCTCAAAAGTCAAAGAGTTTTATTACAGAATTTGTGGGCATTAAGAATTCGTGCAGTCACTGTCACTTTTTTTGATCTAGTACTATATTTCTTGTACGCAGACTGAAACGCGCCGGAAATTTCCTCCGATGGGATTAGGGGGCTCAATGTCATTTTAACTCCAATATTTTAAGGGCTCAATGGTCATAAATTTTAAAAGTTTCTTACACTTCAAGAAACATTTTATAAGTATCAATACTTACAAAATATTCATACATATAATAAATTATGTATCGAATATTTAAATTTCAAGAAATCATAATTTACTTTTAGAGCATGAGAAAAAAAATAGAAAAATGAAAAAAGTAAAATTGCATGTAAAGCAACAAGAGTGGATSGAGATTGGGTTCCCTTAATAAATAATTTTGATCACATCATGTAGAAATTTGTCCCTTTCCTCATCATGGAATTGAAAATCAAAAGGGAAAGAAGGTCTAGCAATTAGTCAGCAATGTGTCGTCCTATCGAAAGGTTGGACTTCAATCTCTTATTATACACCTTGTTCATTATTAAATTTAAACTCTCTCTAATATCAATTAAAACGTACATATTATTAACCACTTCGAAATCTTTATGTTATTATGAATTGAAATCACTTAACTTAGTTATATTAATGTGTAGCATGTTATGACACATTACAATAATATAATAGTATCATTATTTGTGATCGCATAATTGAAGTTGAAGAAATTAAAAATGTATACATATATCCTTATATATAAAATAAACATACGAGCCCAAATTCTATTGTAATGACGCTTATTTAGTAATATCCAAACTTTGACTAGAACCCAAAGAAACTTCCAAGAACTAGTCTTGATGTAGTGGAGGAAGGGGAGATTCCTTCGAGGTCTTTAGGCTACATGACGTACCAAAGAGCAGCTACAATGTCTATTTAAATACGAAGCAATTATGTAAGATGTTATTATTAAAGTGTATGAGCTTATGCTAGTGATGCAACCAGTGGTCTAAGCAACCCTCCCCAATTCAAAGGTTAAGGGTTCAACCACTGAAGCTCTTTATAATATCTTTTCTATTACATGTATAACTGAGCTCAAATTTTGGTTCTGCTGATGAATGTGCACTGAGGGCTTTGAACCTACGTTAAGAAACTATAAAAATTTCTTATCTTCTGCATTGCATCTTTACAGACACATAGCTCATCTTGCAACTCATAGATGAGAGTTGGTATTTATCTTCCTGAAGTCAAGTCCTTGCGCAGAATTGTTGCCTGTTTGCATAGTTGCATCCAATTCTAAGCTAGCCGCGGGAGAGTGTGCAACAACAAAAAATCATCAAATATGACCTGCAAACAACAGAGAGCTCAGTGATCACCGGTCATTCTCTTCACAGGAAAGATAGTAAGCCTTTTTAACTAGATATGATTACTCAGATAAACATGATTGCTCATCTTACTTCAATTCCTGCAGGATTAATTTCGTTTTCTTCCAGTGAATCTGTACTCATTCCTCCCCTAGTTTCTGGGATTGTATAAGTGATGACATTGAAATATTCAGTGCATTATGATAATACATGTTCTGTTTCTGATGCATCTTCASTATCAAAAGAAATATTTTCCAAATAGTGACCATCGCTCAACTCATCACTTTTGTCCAAAAGATCATTGTTGCTGTCGTAAGTCTCAAGGTATGCATCGCCTCCTTCTTCCTCATCCTGTCAATGAACAAATTTTAAAAACATTCAGAAAWGAACAGACAGAAGGTTATTGAAGAAGCTGCAAGGACTTTTGGCAAACAAAAGTCCCATCTTTGTGAATTGATTATAAAGCCATCTACTGCAGGGTAATTTTCAATTTTAGAAGCCACTCTTTTTAAATTTAGACTGTTTCCCATGAAAAGCAAACAGGTCATAGCACAGTTGAAACTCTGAATAGGGCGAGTTGTTTACCTCACTGTCCTCATCCTCAGTAGCGTAGGCAGAATCTAATCTGTTATACAGGTCCTCATCTCCGTGCTCCCTCACCTGTGCCATTTGTTCCTGCAGTAGTGGAACAGAAAGAGCAGACTATGAGTCAGAAGCAAGAACATAAATATATGAAGGAAAAGATAAAATGTTCCTTCTGAAATAGCCAAAAGTTTATGAGTTAGATTAGGATCCTTACGATCTCGGATCTCAGTTGACCAACTCTTGTTTGGAGGGTTGAAATATGATTCAAGAGAGCCTGTTCAATAAAATTGCAGGATGAAGTAAAGAATTCAAGTGTCCCTGTATAAGCCCACAGCATACTTTGATACATGCATAATAAATTTATTCTAGTGCTTATAAATTGAACAGCAAGCAAAATGCAAGAACCAATTCCATGAACAAATAAAATGCAGGTAGGGAGTCTTGTGTACTTTTTGATTGAGTAGAGAGATGAAAATACACGGCAAATCCACAGTATGTGGGAAGGGCTAGGCCTATGCGACTTGGGAGAGGCAGCTTTGATATATTGAACCCATGACTATCAAGTTTCAAGTGGGAAGGAGTGACTCCGCAAGATGCACCAGGTTTCACCCTTGTATTGGAGACTAAACATGAAATTCATTTCTTCCCCAAGACAAATAGGTGACCTGAGATGGTGCTTTTTGAAAAAAAAATCGATGAGATATGAAATTTCTAAATGTTGAAACAATTATATGGCACGTAATGACATGCACTGACACACACTAACAAACTTGCACAAGATCAGAAGATGCAAGAGAAGTGCAAGCTAGGAAGTTACCTCACGTCTTTGAAGCTCAATTGAGCGAGCCAGTGCCTTCCTCTTTGTTAGGAGATTCTTGGGCCTCAGTGTAGGAGGCCTCTCATAGTTCTTACCCCGGAATACAACTATGGCATAACCCTTGGAAACTTTATCTACAGAAACCAACACCCCACCACTCTCAGATTCAAGGGACAGGGCAATGCTTTTGACTTGTTCAAAGTTCTTAGCCTTTACAATGATCTTGACTAATTCACGGTACTTCCAATGCAAATGCATATTTTCCACTGTACCATCAAAAACTCCACGCCTACCTGAAAAAGAACTTCTTGTCACGCTGGGATAAAAAGCATCTGTACATGTATACACATCTTTTGATAAGTGCAAATTTCTTACCTAGAAGTAGGAAGGCTTTCATCCTCAAACCAAGTTTTCGAAACATAAACCTTTCCTCATCAGTGATGCTGTCTGGGTCTGCTGCCCGTTCTGCTGGATTTAAGGATTCCTCCACCTTTGAGAGAGCACGCTCAGCTCTCATTATTTTTCTTTCACCCTGTAAGAAAATTAAGTACCATAAATTGCAACCTGAGGTACTTTTGCATAAACCAAGTAGAAATTGGGAGAATGACTTGCATTATATTCGCATCCTCAAGAAAATTGAAAAGTAACTTGTGGTACCAATGAGATTCACTGAATTGGATGTTGAATATAATAGTCTCTAGTGACCTCGACACTTTATGCAATCAAATGGGAGTAAAAATCTCATCTATACTTGTTTATTGTTAAGCAAGGATTCAATAAACTTACAAAAGCAAGCTTTCTTTCAAGCTTTCTGACAAGATTGGCGTGCCTTAATATCTCTGCTTCTCTCATCACTCTTTCCTTGTGATTCTCATCCAGCCTTTTCCCCCATCTAGCATCAGCATCTAATGTTTCTCCAAGAGTACCAGCAGTTCCAGAGTCATCAGTTATTTTCGTACCAGGAATAACCAATGTTGATGCCCTTAACCGTGCTTGCTCTTCTTCATCTTGCAAGGTCTTTGCCACCCTCTCTTTTTCCAGCAATGCTTCAGCAACATCTGGTGACAAAAAATCTTTCCCTCTATAATACACCAAGAAGTCTTTGTTTCTAGAGAGCAAGATACCCCCAGTCAATTTCTGCAATAAAAAGAGATTCCACCTGGTAAAATATTATAATTTTATTGTATTTAATCTCTCATAGTTAATATGAACGCTTTAACGAAATTGCCTCTGATATTTCAAAATATCTGACTTTGTAATTCTCTAAGAACTTTGGTGCTTATTATCAACACTTTAGGATTCTTAAATAGAGAAATATATCTTAACAGTAYATATTTTGACTGGGAATTTGTTTGGTGATTATAGAACATAGAAATATGAATAGTTACTTTTTTGTTACAGTTTAGGGGTAAAAGATGAGATGCTATTGCATTCTTGTAGTACAATCTGAAATTAAAGTTAGTTAACAGGTGAGAATAATGTAGGATAACCTTGTACTGCACAATGTGTGTGTCTATGGAGATCTTAAACAAATAAAGGCATTTTGCAGCTTATTAAGACCCCAAAAAAAGACAAACAAGAGGAAAAATCCATTCTCAGAGTAGGATATCAGACATTATGGACATCCTATTTGAAGATGCACTAGATTTTATCTAAAGAATAATAGTCCAAGTAAATATCCTAGTTTCCTCCTCATTCTGTAACAAAATGATATCCATTTTCCCTAGATGAACAGTAAAACTTTCTGATACCTTTTCAAATATTTCAAGCTAAAAAGGGTGCTATCTCCAAAAATTATCCACTTTCTCTTTAAATTCAACTTAACTAATGCAATGGAAGCACACGTTTCTTTGATTAAATATATTTCCGGCTCTAGAGTTTCATGATCAGTTAAGGAAGGACCTCCAGTCCAAGATAGAGGGAATCCCAATAAAGTTTTACAAGCGATAGTGGTATCACAAATGTGACAGAAATGAGATTTTTAACTCACTGGGGCAATGAGATTTTTAACTCATTGGGGCTTTACCAAGCAGACAACTGCTGCTCGTGTGAGTATTCCACAGAAATCCTCCATACCCAGCTTTTGGAAGTATCCATAAGAATTGACATGCACTAGCTTATTGCTGGTATTGAGTACTCATGTTTTCTTCTCTCTCCAAAATCATTAATATTAGCAACCAAATTTTAAAGATAGTACATCAGTAAAAGGTTAAAAGCAGGAGATGCTTCCAAAATTTTAGTACAAATGCATAGTTTACAACTGGTACCAGAAGAGTTCAATCTAAACATCAGTTTTTTAACACATTAAAATAAATGGAGGATCAAGCATTGCTTCAAACACCATAGARCATCAGATTTAATTGGTCCTCCACTTCCAACTAGTTAACAATTACAAGAAGGAAATTGTAGAAATGCCATTTGTCACAAAGATATTAGAAATCTAGCCACACGAATCATAGAAAATGATTAGCTACTTCCATATATGAGAAAAATTATAGTTAAGAGGAGAAACATCTAGGCGTGTATATCATCTCACTTAAGCAATTGAACTTCTTTCCTTTTTTCTTTGTTTCAGGAGTGGGGAAGGAGGAGGAACCAAAAGTACTATACTTACAAACTATTTTTTCCACTTTGACAAAATTGATTCTGTTTTCTGTACATGTTGCCAGAATATAGAAAACTTGAACTTATCTGCTGGAACAATGAAAAAGTATGTACTTTTCTGCTCATGTTCAGCAGTCCTTCAAGGTACCAACTAGCTAATCATGTAAAAGGCATAGATCAGGAAGGATAAACTGGTACTAGCTAAGATTGGTATCTTTCCCCTTTTTTTGGGCCATTTCCTTCTTTTGCATTTCTTTATTCTTTCTTTATTTTTTGGTAGATTACCGCCTAGAGCATATTTACTACCTTGATATCTTCAGCCATTCTTTCACTTGTAGTTAGCTGGACCCCACGTTTGAGTGCAATCTTTGCAATTGAACTTCTTTCCCAGAGCTTAACAATGGCTGCAGCAAGACCTTGGTGTTGCCTGCTTCTGCCTGGAGATGCAAATGTGTGATATGAAGATATAGTCATGATACTCATACATTTTGTTTGCAAGAAAGATGGTTACCTAGTGCAAAATGTGGAGTTAGAACTCTGGCTAGCCTTCTTAAAGCTGTTGCCTCCTTCAAGCCAAGAGTAGGTCTCACCCCATATGGAAGTATTCTGAAAGGAGGTTTGTAACCACGAATGAAACCAGGAAGTAAATCTGCATCCACTGGTAAGGGACCAGCTCCAGGCCAGTCAGTGTACCTTGGGCCCAGGCCATCCAACATTTTGTCTAACTCGTCATCATAATTAACTTCTGGCAATGGTTCAACATTAGTATTATCCTTGGTGGCACTTTCAGTGTCTGGTTGAGCTGTATGTGTATTGCTAGACCAATTGCCTTCTGACATCTGGTTACGACTAGCATCAGCAGTTAACAAAGAAGGATCATGAGGAATATCATTTTTGTTACATATCTTTTTGCTCAATCTTTCGGAAGGAACTTCATATCCTACGCCTCTATAAAGTGCAACAGAAGTGCCAGACCTCCAGATCACCAGTCCACCAGTTTTCCTCTGAATGATTGAAATGTGACATCAGCAAGAGAGTTCAGAATAGTTAATTACTAAAAATTATAAAAAAAAGGATGAGGACTTTGTTCTATGAGTTATTTATGTTCCTTTCGGTTTGGTGTTTCTGGGACAAAGATTTCAGAAAAACTCCAATATTGCCAAAAAAGCAGAATGAAGACATTTATGTARAATCTCAAACTGGTTAGACTCAGGGAACCATGATTATCAATCTGATAGCTCAGTTTATTCCCATTAATTTGATTCAACATGGTAAATGGATGTACAGTGCCACCATTGTTCAGTTATTTTGGAGACCAAGGCATGATAATAGACTAACTCTAACCGAAGGCAGTTTAATTTAGATTTCAAAGCACCATATCACGTGGCTTTGAATTTTAGAGAGCAAAAATTGTGGATTTGTAGCCAATATAGGCATACGAAACATGGGAAATAACATGTGATTGAGGACAACAAAGTCAATGGCTGTCTTCAAAAAGCCATTTATCCTGTGTTTCAAGCTATTGGTGGTTGTTACTAATATTGCTAAGAAACGGCAATGAATTCCCTGTTACCATCTTAGTCATTACTAACACTGTTTTAAGTTCCCGATAATTTAGTGAAGACAAGCATTTGAAAGAACCAGAAAAATGTTTTCTGTTGATAGACAACAAAAATAAGAAGATATAGTGTAATATAAAGGGGGGGGGAAAAAAAAACCACCTCCAGAATCTCATGCATTCGCTTCATATTAAGTGCAGGAGCCCCCTGAATCTTCAATCTCACAACCTCAGATGACTTCCACCTCTCATGAATCTTTTCCACCACCTCACCGGTAAGACCAGCACCACCTATTCTCATTTTATTCTTTATCCGAAGAGTCAAAATTTTCAGCCTTCTAAGCTCTGACTCCGGAAGAGTCAGTTCAGCCAAAGAAGTCCGATCCTTCTGCCTCACAGAATATCTATTCTCCTCCTCTTTCACTTCTGGCTTCTCCCAGGGAAACCTCACTTTCCCATTTCTTGGAATTATATTTTCATCCCCAAATGGTGATTTCTCCGAAAATCCACCTCTAGCATTCGGCAGAATTGCTTCTTCAATATAAAATATATCCTCAATGGACCCTTTTTCGATCGCTCTCTCCTCACATTTCTTCTCACCAGCATCATCCACATACCCAAATTTCTTCAATTTCTCAACAATTCTATCCATTGTACTACCACCACTACTTTCTTCACCATCTGAACCCGAAACCTCCCCACTATTTCTATAATTCACCGCTACTTGGGCGTCTTTTAGCTTATACTTCTTATGGCTGTCATTCCATTTATCCAACCAAGAATTACTTGACAAACTCACGTCACCAACATTAGACTTGGAAGGGGCTGCTTCCCTAGCAAAACCCCATTTTTTATTCTTTCTTTCCCCATCAAATTTGGAYATTTTTTCTGGGTTTTGTGGGSGAGCTGAATCTGAGTTGATAGTACTTTCATGGGTTGCACACAAAATTTGATTCTTGAATTGAATTGAATAACCATACCTCAGGAACTGGAGGCGAGTTGTAACATGGAGTTTGGTCACTGAGCTCTGAAAAGAATCTATGAAACTTGCAGTTCTCGGATAGAACTGATAGCTCGGCACTAAAGCCATCGTCTACAGAATTTACACACAACACACAGAGCAAAATACAGATATTGTCTGCGAACAGCAGGATTCGCAAAGAAGTTAAAAACTCAGAATACTCGGGCTTTGAACCTCTTTAAGACCAGGATTGGGCTTGTGGGACCGAAAATTCCATATTGGTCCGGGCTTTAAGTAGGCTGACGCGGCCAAGACCGGACCGCCCAAGAACGGTCGCTAAACAGTACCGGTCGAGTCCCGGTCTGGGTAGCTGTMAAAATGTTTCCTTTTTAGGATTGCAGGCCTAGGCCCGCTTGAGAATGAGGACCGGCGGGCCCAAGCCAGGGTAACCACAATATACACATACACTAGCTGTTTTTATTTTACCTTTTACGGTCGTTTGATAGATTTACCTTAAATAGGAATTACTTTTGAAATTTGAAATTTAATTTTCATAGTTTATTTTAAAAATAAATAAATGAAATGTAAAAMGATCAAAAGTTCCCCAAAGACTATATTCCTTTTTTCCTATAAATACCTCCCTAAATCTCTAATTGTTTTGCACACAAACCTCTCAACTCTATCAATCTCTCTTAATCTCTCTCTCTTTTGTGCAAATTCGTAGAGAGATAGAGATTGAGAGAGTTGAGAGGTGTGTGCAAAATAATTAGTGATTTAGGGGATATTTATAGGAAAAAAGAAATATAACCCTTTAGGGTAGGAGAGATCACCGTTCAACTGAAATCGGCAAATCGAATACAAACTAAAATCATGATTAACGGTTCAAAAACTATTAACTCAATTTCAATTCATGAATCAGTGATTTTTAGTTTGATTTCAATGTTTTATTTTGATGAACGTTTGAACCATTGGTTCAAACCCTTTTTTAAAAAAAGTCGTTGAAATAATGGTACAATTATACCATATGAAGTAACATTACTTTGACAACTTTGCTAATTTCTTTTTCAAAAATTTAAAATATATCCGTGGAATCATTTAAAAAAATATATATAAATCTTATTTTCTTAAAAATAGTTGTTCAAATAATGGTACAATTGTACTATATGAAGTGATATTACTATGACAATCTTGACAACTTTTTTTCAAAAATTCAAAATAAATAATTTGAAATATTTTAAAAATATATATAAATACCACATTCCAATTTCATTTTATTCATAATAATTCTATCAATTCTTCCAATCTTGTCTGGTCTCTCTCTATTTTCTCTTAATTCTCTAAAGTTCTCTCTCAATTTTTTTCAAATTCTTTGAAGTATATATTTTTGACTTATATTATTAGCCATTATTAGTTAAATTAGCAGTTATTATTCATTCTATAGTTACTCTGGAAAAAAAATGACAAACCCAGTAAGTCCAGTAGCAGGGGAAAGACACCGATGGAATTTTCCCCAGCCTTACATTATCCATATCTCTCTACAAGGATCAATTTATCACTCAAAGTGATTTTCAACCACTGACACATTTTGAATATCAAGAAACATAGAATTTTATCATTCTGGTCATCGATACTGGAAATGATGCTGATGGAAAAAGAAGTGTTGGACAGACAGGATTGGGACCGCCCGCCCAAGAAAGTGTTAGTACAGACAAAGGTAAAGAACCTAAAATCTGACATATTCATGCAACACTTTACTAAGAAACAACTTAGTACTAGAGATTATGAAGTGCATTGCAAATATTTCACTTTTACATGCAAATTCAAGTTCGGAAGAGGGTATGGAAGTTTACAAAGCCACTTGAAATGAAAGTATCCTGACAAACTCGGTATGAAATCTTCACAAATACAACTAACTAGGTTCACTTCTTCTATTGATCCTGATTCTTTATTCAAATATAGTGATGAAAAAAATAGAGATGAGTGAGCTAAATTAGTTGATTTTGAAGATTAAGTTTTAGTTTTGGAGAAAAAATAATTTTGTAAATTATTATCAAACTGCATTAAATCCTGTCGCTAAACATATTCCACACACAACATTAACACGTATTGTACATAATTTATATAAAAAGGGCAAAAAAATTTTACATAAAATATTTTATAATATAGTAGAGTATCCATTTGTGATGATATTTGGAATGACTATTGGCAAACACATTCTTACATACTCTTACTTGTCGTTGGATAAATGATAATTGGAGAATAGAAAAGAGACTACTTGCATACCGTGTCCTTGATGATACAAGTACTTCCGTTAATATTTCAAAATTAATTTTATAAATTTTAGAAGAATATAATCTCATAAAAAGAGTATTTTGGTTAGTTTTGTTAGGAGTAGGTGCCCCATTTTCTCTCAAATATACACTTATCTCTCTTATCTTTAGTTATTTCTCCTTAACTAGATAGAAGGTTCTTATCTAGTTACCAATATTTTGTGAAGGTTAAATAAATCTGTATCCTACTCTATTTATAAAATGTTACCATTATACACTCCATATTGAATCATAGTGATTTTTGGGCTTCTCCCAGGTGGTTTTTTCCCCTCTATTTACAGAGGATTTTTCCACCTTAAAATTTGGGTGTCATTTTTACGGTTATTATTTTTTTATCTTTGGTTAAATTTTTACACGCTATTCTATTCTCTAACCTTACAAACTGGTATTAGAGCCTCCCACTGTTCAACTGGGATTCTCCCACCATGTTGAGTACCACTAAATTTGACATTAAAAAATTTAACGTACTCACCTAACATGGCTTAAAGAAGGCCCTAGAAGGCAAGTCCAAGAGGCCATCCACTATAACGGAGGAACAATGGAACGAGACGGATGCGAAGGCGTTGTCGATAATTCAACTATTTTTGTCTCGTGAGGTCTTACATGAGGTCATCCGCAGGAAGTYTGCTGTAGGGATTTGGCTAAAACTGAAGACTCTGTACATGACCAAAAGCCTTGTAAATAAGCTTCGCCTCAAGGAACGTTTGTACACAATCCGTATGCAAGAAGTTACTCCTATCCAAACTCACTTAGATGAGTTCAATTCTATCTTAATTGATTTGGAAAGCCTAGAGGTCAAAATTGAAGATGAGCATAAAGCTGTTTTACTTATTGTTTCACTACCACCCTCCTATAAACATTTAAAGAAATTATGCTATATGAAAATTATGATACCTTAGCCTTTGAAGATGTTAAATCCCATTTATTGACTAAAGAAAAATTTGACATCGATATTCACAATGTAAATTCGACTGAGGCATTAGTTGCTAGGGGAGAATTCAGGAAAGAGGTAGTAACAAAAAGAAAAAATTTAGATCAAGGTCTAGAGGTAAAAACGCTAAATTTTGTCGTTACTGCAAGAAACCTGGACACGAGATATTTGAATGTTACAAGTTAAAAAACAAGAACACAAAAGATGATAAGGGTAAAGGCAAACAACCCGATAGATCCAGCGAAGCTAGTGTTATTGAGATTGAATTTGAAGATGAGGTATTAGTAGCTGCTAACATTGAGCCAGGTCTAGGAATGAATGGATTCTTGATTCTGGCTGTACATTTCACATATCTCCTAAWAGGGACTGGTTTACCACATATGAACCGATTAATGGTGGTATTATTTTGATGGGCAACGATGSATAATGCAAAGTTGTTGATAAGGGTACAGTTAAAATCAGGACACGCGATGCTGCTATTAGATCTTTGACAAGTGTATGTTCCTGACCTGAAGAGAAACCTCATTTTGTTGGGCACCCTTGAATCAAACGGGTGTAAATACTCAGCTGAAGGTGGAGTTCTAAAGGGGTTCAAAGGTTCCCTTGCATGGATGAAGATAAACAAATTTGGTAGTTTATACGTATTGCAGGGTTCAACTGTAACAGGTTCTACAGCTGCAGCTTCATCCGTCAAAGACACAACCAAGTTATGACACATGAGGTTGGGTCATATGAGCATTAAAGGCATTAAAGTCCTCAGYAACAATGATCTTCTTGACAATATTGTACTGGTAAGATTGATTTCTGCGAGCATTGTGTGTTTGGTAAGCAGAAAAAGGTCAGTTTCCCTAAAGGTGTTCATAGAACCAAAGGTGGTTGTCAAAGGCAATATCTAGTGTTGTTTCAATGAGACTTATTGAACAAAGTGGTTTTGTTGATCATGCTTTGGTTATTGCACAAGAGATTGACCACAATGGTGAGCCTAAGAGTTACTCTGAGGTAATATCTAGTGTTGTTTCTGCAAAGTGGATTGCTGAGATGTAAGAAGAAGTTGACAATCTTCATAAGAATGAGACTTGAGATTTGATGAAGTTTCATGAGGGTAAGCAAGCTATAAGATGCAAGTGGATCTAAAAGAGGAAGGAAGGCATCCCCAGCGTTGAGAATACAAGGTACAAAGCAAGATATGTTGTCAGAGGTTTTGATCAAAGAAAATGTATTGATTTCAATAAGGTATTATCTCATGTTGTTCGTCATACCTCAATTCGTGTATTTCTTGCTCTTGTTGCTTTATATGATTTGGAGCTGGAGCAATTGGATGTGAAAAYTGCTTTTCTTCATGGTGATCTTGAAGAAGCGATTTATATCCATCAACCCAGAGATTTGTAGATCAAGAAAAGCAGGACTATGTCTGYCGATTGAAGAAGCCTTTGTATGGTCTTAAGCAGTCTCCCGGACAGTGGTATAAGAGGTCTGATTCCTTTATGATCGGACACGACTACTCCAAAAGTAATTATGACAACTCTAATTATTTTCAGAATTTGCCAGACGGGTCTTTTGTCTACTTGTTGCTTTTTGTTGGTTGCTGCCAAAGATACATCTGTTGTCAACAAGCTAAAAGCCCAGCTTAGCAGTGAATTTGATATAAAGAATCTTGGCCCAASCAAGAARATTCCCGGAATGGAGATTAGCAAGTATCATCAAAAAGGAAAGCATTTGTTATCACCGAAAAAGTACATTCTGAAACTGCTTAACAGGTTCAACATGGTAGATTATAAACCTGTCACTACTCCACTCTACACATTTCAGGTTGTCATCTGATGACTGTCCACAARTTGAAGAAGCCAAGAAGCGCACTTCTTACTCTGGTGCAGTTGGCAGCTTGATRTATACTATGGTGTGTACACGTCCAGATTTGGACTATGTTGTTAGTGTTGATAGCAGATTCATGCACAATCCCAGCAACGAGCACTGGGAAGCTGTGAAGTGGATCCTTCGGTATTTGAAGGGTTCTTATGATATTGGTTTGGTCTTTGATCGGGAAAGAGCTGATCCTGGAGGTATAGTTGGCTATGTTGATGCTGACTATGGTGGTGATTATGATCGTATAAGATCACTTTCAGCCTATATTTTCTCATTGTGTGGTTCCTGTTATCAATTGGTATTCATCACTTTAGGCCATTGTGTCTTTATCTACCATTGAGGCAGAATACATCTGAGCTACTGAAGGTGTGAAAGAAGCCAAATGGTTCTATGGTCTGGTAAATTATTTTGGCCTACAACAAGATGTTCTTGTTGTGTTCTGTGATAATCAGAGTGCTATACACTTGACAAGGAGCAACAAGTATCACTCGAAGACCAAGCATATTGACATTAAGCACCATTTTATTTGAGATATAGTTGAAGTAGGAAAAATCATTGTTGAGAAGATTCTCATAGCCAACAATCCTATGGATGTGTTGACCAAGCCACTTCCAGTTGCTAAGTTCAAGTACTGCTTGGACTTAGTAGGCATCATCAGCACCTGATCGCCCTCGGGGCTTCTGTGGCGAAGAGAGTTCCGATGAAAATGAYTCAAGGTGGAGATTTATTGGAAGGAGGTGTCCCATTTTCTCTTAGATRTAYATTTATCTATATTTCCCTTATCTTTAGTTATTTCTCCTTAACTAGATAAGAAGGTCCTTATCTAGTTACCCATCTTTTGTGAGGGTTAAGTAAATTTGTATCATACCGTATTTATAGACGGTTACCATTGTACACTTCATCTTGAATTATAGTGGATTTTCAAGACTTATTCATGGGTGATTTTTTCCCTCTTTTTACAGAGAGTTTTTCCGCCTTAAAATTTGGATATTATTTTACTGTTATTATCTCTTTTATTTGTTAGAGTCATATTAATGCTTAGTTTTGTTATTGTAAATGTTAAGATTCATAGTATTTTTCTCAAGTCTTAGTCAAGTTGGCAATACAATAAGGAAATTGAACTTCAAGAAAATAACTTTGAAAGAAAATGGGAAAACGTATATGTGCATTACATTGCAATCAACTAGTCTAGTATAACGTGCATTACATGTTATTTTGTATCACATGTGACTGTCTTATTTTTTATAATTATTTATGGAATTATCTTTTGCTGATTTTCAACTATCTTATAACTTGAATTATTGCATTATTTGTACACAAACAAGGGATTTTTTTTCTCTGTTTCTTCTATGTCTATTTTCATTGTTATGAAAATCAAGTTCAAGATAGTAAGTTGATAGGAATATTTTGATTTATGTCTTAGTATTGTTATATATTGAAGGGGTAATATTGAAGGGGCATCAGATGTGCACTTTTTGATTGTTTTATATCTTTAATTGTCTATAATTAGTGGAAAAGAAAGAATCGTCATCATCTTTGGTTGAATTTGACAAGCTCGCGATCATCTTTGGTTGAATTTGACAAGCTATTCTACTCTCTAACCTTACAAGTTTTGATAATGCTAGTTGTAACACCGCGTCAATTATCGATCTCAAGAAGGGAGATATTGTGATTCTCTCTCTTTTTT
>MEJB01000029.1:2473843-2554657 GCA_001752375.1 Rhazya stricta | reverse complement strand
TTGTTTTTTAACTGTTCCATTGTTAAATTTAAAAGAATGATTTCTTACTTGTAAAATAAATCCCGTAGGTAGATTCCCATATCTCTTTAGTTTACGAGCATTAAGAGAATTGAAATTTGGGGAGAGAATGTAAAGTTAGGAACCCGTCCAGCCTCCCCTCCTCCCTACCGCCATCACCTCCTCCTCAGAACAGCGCTGGACGAGATACGAGGCTTAGGTTGAACATGCTGGGGGGCAGGCCTGCTTTCGAGAAAGAGACAACAGGCAGAAAAAAGCTGTGAAATGGTGGGGATAGGAAATCTGTGTGCTGAACTCCAAGGTTTCTTATGTCTTGAATGTTGCGTACTAGGTTAAAAGGCGTGTGCTATACGAAAAGGATTGTGGATTGTTGGAGACCGAGCTGGATGGGATGAACTGAAATAGCGCTTGACATGCAGTATGAAGATTCCGTCTAGGTATCTCACTTCCTGACTTAAAAATAAAAATAAAAAAAGTGACGGTCGGTTCAATTACTACAGTGGTGAACACCGTTGTAGTAGTGAGACGGCAGAAGATTGAGTTTTAAATTCATCAATCTACTTAAAGTTCAAGGTAAGCCTTGAGCTAGAACTTATACTTCTATACCAGAACGAAATGAACAATACAAACGTGAATACAAATACTACACAACATAGTTAATACGAGTAAACTTACACCTCCAATAATACTCCAAGTAATATACAAAATAATCCAGCTGTTTCACGTGAGCTCACCCTTATATATTGACTCTTGACTCACACAACACTCGAGATAAAATTTAGGATCCTGTCTACTTCTTCACACACGCGTCTCAATCCTAATTAGTATCATAAAGGTAGTTATTATAAATCGGTGAATAAAAATAATATAATTGTGGTTAGAATCAACTAGTATAAAGTCGTGGGAGGAATGCACAGACGCAGACCCACTGGGGGTCGAAAATATACGAGTTAAATTGTTTATTTTAAAAATTATGATCAGAGTTCAAGTCAGAATCGAAACCGTATTAAAAATCATAACTGTAATCGTGTCGCAACCGTGGAYCGTTGATTCATGAATCACCATGAACTGTTAATTTAATGTTTCAATTTTGATTTGTCATTTCGATAAATCAAGAATCCATGATTCATGAATTGAAATTGGCAGTTCATGAACCTGGTCACCCCTACTTTGGAGGCTTTTTGATTTTTTTTGCATTTTATTTTTTTAAACAATAAACTATGAAATTTAGATTTTAAATTTAAAAAATAATTCCATTTAAGGTAACATATCAAACAACAATAGAAGGCAAAAGAAAAACAGCTCTATATTTATCTTAGTGATAACTGGGCTTCAGCTTGCGGGTCCGATCACGAAATGAGACTAAAAAAATTTTTTAACAGCTACAGATTTGGACTATTGGCTATTTGGTTATAGTTCTTGGACGGTTTAGTCTCGGGCCAATCTTAGGCGGGGTGAACCAAGTCGGTTTTGTTAAAGCCCATACCAATTGCCCACCCTAAGTATCCTAACATAGAGTGGCAAAGCTCGTTTCCTTCCTACATAATATTTGACCGGAAATTTTGCTGAAGAATACCAAGTTCTTCATCACTTGAATAAATGATGGTTGTTCACATTCTTTTATCCTGAATTCATATTACGATCATTAATACATAGGATTTGGATAAAATTAACATTCTTTTCCTTTAATATTATATTTAAATCAAACTAAAAAATGAGTAATTTTTATTTAAGTAATATATATTTATCAATGAGGTATAGATTTAATGTGAAGGAATTTGATTTAGTTCCTCCCCTCAAAATAATGTCACCTTCACAAAGTTTTTTTTCTTTTACTTTCAACCTTGCGCCGGTTAAGCTTCAATTGCGGTGCCTATACGATATGGATTGTATTTTACATTTTAAAATTATATAAATTTTTATACTATTTTAGTTCATGATCAATCAATTCATTATTTTCTATTTTTATTTTTATACCCAAGTAGTTTTAATATGTGATTAAATATTCTACTTTTCACATATTCTATCAACAAACAATAACTTACCAATTTTCTTAACGACTTCGGCCCCACTAACTCTTAAAATTCGATTTTTTCTTTATTTAAAAATTTGATATTTCCTTAATAAATACTACCTATGTCTTTTAAAGGATGTTGCAATATAATTTTTTTTCTTATTTTCTAAGGTATGTCACATTCCTAACATTCAAAAGAAAATTAATTTTATTTTGACATGTTTATCTATATTTAATTTTTAAACTAACGCCATAAGTTAACGTCTTTTTTCTCATGTAATTAATTCTCTTCTTTTCCAAAGTAAGAGTAAGAATGACATTTTGACAATAATTTAAAACCAATTTATGACTTTTTTTGTGAACTAAAAAACTTCATCAAGATAAATCTTCTTCTGCCAAACGCAAAACATGCGAGGGTGCATTTGCAACCCATGTAAAGCAAGTCCCCATACAACGGCCTATTGGGGCCAAGGAGTTTTTCGGACAGTTAGCAATCCTAGGACTAAAAGAAAAACCCTTAAAGCCTGAGTGAGTTCTGTGCTTGTCACCTTATATAGGGAACTAAATGTCCCAAAGGAGAGAGGTTCACCCCTGAGYCTTTGATTTTGCGGCCTAGTATGGCTTTCTTGATTTGTATGTTTTAATCTCGTGCAACATACTTTAAAAGATGGAGGGGTAATATTTAGTATAAATTTCAAAATGATCCCTAAAAATATCACAAAATCTCAATTCATGGATTTATATTTTAATTTTTTCAATCAAAGACCTATTTTTTATCCCAACCAAAAAACCAATTTACTTCTGCTACATTCCATCAATTTCTTTAACAATCAAACTTATGAAAGTCAAACAAATATGAATATGCAGATAAAAACATGAGTTTTTGTGGATAAAATGATAAAATTACAACCTATATCACAAAATCTCAATTCATGGATTTATATTTTAATTTTTTCAATCAAAGACCTATTTTTTATCCCAACAAAAAAATCAATTTACTTCTGCTACATTCCATCAATTTCTTTAACAATCAAACTTATGAAAGTCAAACAACTATGAATATGCAGATAAAAACATGAGTTTTTGTGGATAAAATGATAAAATTACAACCTATCTAAAGAAAATCAAATATTTTCCTTCGTTCTTTCTAATCCCTCATTGTTTTCCTGTGCCGCTTGGCATTTTTTTTGTTGAGAAAAATAAGATATTTTATTGACTAAGAATTGGATGGATGGTTTAGTACAACATTCCAAACATTATCAGGTCAATCAGAGAACCATATACATTCATGTAATAAATTAGAACCAATCTGAGCTAAAAGGTGGGCTGATTCATTAGTAAATCTTGATGTATGAGTAATAGATTTGCATTTCAGTTGTTACATCTTTGTGCTTACAGCCTAGAGAAGGTGARCCATCTCACCATCAAAACCTTCATGCTTCTGTAGCTTTTGAACTATGATTTGATAATCCGATTCTATCATAAAGTCATCAGTCTCCAACCGTTCAATAAGTAAGARTCTATGATATAGTGCCAATATATCTCCATRCTCAGGACTTGAACCGTTCAACCGAGRAAGCCCACAAAACCTGAGGTTCTCCTTCAGAATCTCAAATGATCACACYAATTTCTGCTCTGTTATTTCTCCATSTAGYATCTACATTAACTATGAGTGTCTGTTCAATTAGAGGCTCCTATTTGCGTACTTGTGTTGATGGAGATATACTCYCRTAGAAAACATGTGAGTTTGCTTCTCTGAACWTATTAAGGAATCYTATTGCAAAAGTATAGGTCCCTACTGGTGAGATATATTTGCCTTCAAAAATCAATTTGTTCCTTGTCGACCAAATGGTCCCAAGAAGCACCATAAAAAGTTCACAATTTAATTTGGATATTAGATTGGGATATAGAAGAAGATGCGAATGACTTTTTTATGGAAAGAGTTCATGCACRARCCCAGTCAAAACTAATATTGCTCTCTTTCCAAATGAACTTTGAAGACTTACAATTTAGAAACAAATGTGTTGCTGATTCAAATTCTTTCCCACAAATGGGCAAGGTGGCTGTATCATCTTCAGTTTTTAGCTAAGATTAAGTCTTGACATAATTGCCATGACCAGACCTTAATCTTAGGTGGCAACTATAGGTCCCATAAAGWTTTCCAAAATATGCTCCTTGTCGATTGTGATGAARAAGAAGRAGATGCCAATTTGCRACTGCTAAGGAAGAATCTCAAATCCAACTAATATGCTAATTTAATAGTAAAAAGACCACTCTTTTCATAATGCCACATCAATTGGTCCTCACAATTTGATATGGGTAGAGGAATCTTCAGAATTTCTTCAGTATGCAGAAAAAGATTATGAATTAATAGTCTRTTCCATTTGGGAAGATTAGAGATTATAAACTCATGTACCTTAGCATTATTTTGCCATAAAGGACTTGGACTAATAAGCTTGAAGTCGRTTGGTGCAGATAACCATGGGCATCCCATATCTAGRCCTTCCTTTCGTTGCCAATTCTTCATCTTATTCCAAGMTTTAGTAAGCTTCTATCCTCCCATATACTTTTCCATACATATGAGGCATTGTATCCCAATTTAGCATCTAGAAATTCAGAGTTAGGACAATACTTTGCTTTGGAAAGATGTGCTATCAGAGAATCCGGATTTTTATGATACGCCACCCTTGCTGTGTAAGTAGTGCAAAATTAAATACCTCTAATTGCTGAAATCCCATGCCACCTTCGAATTTGCTTTGGCATAGCAGATCCCATGATCTCCAGTGAGTGCCTTTTCTATATGTCTTTCAGCTCCTCATGAAAATTACTCAATGGCTGAGGTTAATTCTTTGCATGACGAAGTCAATAACAGATACAAGAGATAGTATATACAAGAATAGCTTGCAAAATAGATTTTATAAGAACTTCCTTTGCCAAAATTGATAGAAATTTTTCCTTCCATCCTGCAGTTTCTTTTTATATTCACTCCCTAAGATATAAGAAAATARCCTTCTTTGATCTCCCAATTAAGAAAGGGAGCCTAAATAACGTGTCTSTAGAGAAGCCTCTTTGATATTAAGGTCCATCATTGAATTTGCACGGAGATACCCGTGGAGTGCTTGCTGAAAAGTAATCTAATGATTTTTGCATATTTACCTCTTGACCCGATATATGTTTATAATGATGAATGGTATCCAATGTTGTCCTGATATTTCTCGGAGTGGCCTTAAGAAATATTASACTATCATATGCAAATAATAAATGTGTGATTTATAGGGCACGTCTATATAATTTTGCACCTTCTAGCATACCATTTAAATGAGCATGGTTGATGAGTAGAGAAAGGCCTTCAGTACATAGTGCAAAAAAGAAAAGGAGATAGTGAATCACCTTGCCTTAGTCCCCGGGATGAATAAAAAGATTCTGTTGGAGAACCATTGACAAGAAATTGAAATGTAACAATGGTTACACAATTCATTATAAGTGTTGTAATATGATGAAGAACACCAATTTGATTGATAACCACGATAAGAAATTCTATTCAATCCTATCGTAATTTATATACCACATTACATAGGCTTATGGGACGGATTTCCTCTACCTTTCTTGGATTAGCCATCTTTGGGACAAGGACAATAAAAGTGTGATTAATATCTTCAGAGCTTGCTCTATGGTTGAGGATGATGAGAACATATTGTGTGAATGTGGGACCCAAGGTGCCAAAACTGCTRGAAAAGGCTAGCAAAGAATCTATCAGGGCCATGCGCTTTAAATGGATATATTGCATTGAGTGCTTTTCTAACCTCTTGCTGGGTGAATGGAGCTTGCCAAATTTCAATCATCTTATCATTCAACTGTTTAAAGTGTATTTCATTCATAATATCATCAATGTCCCCGTGGATGTCAGTTGCGTGGAAAAGTTTCTTAAAATAATCAACAATCAATCCCTTAATTACTAAGATTGATAATTTATATCATATAAATATTCTATCTGATTCCTTGCCTTCTTTGATTTGCATGGTGGTGAAAATAGGTTGCATTTTTATCTCCGTAGTGGAACCAATTTGATCTCGACCTAGCCTTCCATTAATCCTCTTGGAGAAGGAGTGGATGTTCAAGTTGTCTTCCCTTGCATGTTTAGAGGATTCTTCAGCAAATAGCTTTATTAAGTGCTTTGAAGTCTTGTTAATCTATCTGGACAAGTTGCCATATTTGTGGACACCCCATTGTCTTAATTCCTCAAGTAGATTTCCAAGTTCACTAGGATACTATCAACTTGTTCRATCTATGTCTACTGTCATAYAGCTCACTTAGAATATTTCATCCATAGAGGTTTAAATCTATTAATCTTGCGATAGAATCTTTGGTTGTTAATTGGAGTTTAATRTAGAATAGGGTATGATTTGAAGAAAAAAGGAACYCCGTTGTATACCATAATCTTAGGAGCAAAATCTTTCAAGGCTTCATTTGCCATAGCTCTATCTAAGCGTACCCATGTCCTTCCTGTTCTCTCCCTCCCATTGCACCATGTAAAAGGTGTGCTACTATAGTCAATCTCCTTAAGCTCTACTTGAGTTAATGCCTCTTTGAAAGCTTTTATGGGAATATGATTTCAGGAATGCAAGCTTCGATGTTCACAAGRAAGTAGTACCTCATTGAAGTCGCCAGCACACATCTACAGTAGTTTTCRGTTATGTCTGATTCTTTGTAGTAGTTGCCATGAAAGAAGCAAGCACATGKATTAATTTTTGCAAAGATTTTTGCATYTATATAATGGAAGGATAAGATTGTAATATAACTTTCCATTCCTAATGGCATAATAATGCCAGACCAACCCTTCRTCTCTCACAATCAACAAAAAAYCCGTAATCATATCATAGAACAACCTTCCACGGATGCATTCTGCTTCCTGTTAATTTTGTTTAAGAYAAAAATATAAATGGGATCTTATTRARGGATAATACATTGAAGCACCTGAATTTCTSGGAGGCTCCTAAGCCCCCGACAATTACAACATAAGATACTTATGGCGAATGGTACCGAGAGASAGWAGATTGAATTTCATAAGTTTCATGGTTCTTAGAGTATGCTATCATTTTAGTCTTCGTGGGGCAATATGGTGTAATTTTTAGTTCCTCACTATCARCRYAAGATTTTACTCTGGAGGAAGATTGCGTATCTKGACCCAAAATCATACTTCATTGAATTCTTCCCRAGAGAAGGGTGGCGCTTGCTGCCATGTTTAAGTACAAGGAGRTAAACACCAAGATCCTTGAAACATTACTCTATTCATATTCATCTCATTCGGAAAATAGATGTGAAATAAATTTTGCGGTAATTCTGTAACTCTAATTTTATATGATCTCTATACCTTAGTCATGAGTACTTTAAACATGCCAATGAGTAAATCTTTATCAAAGAATAGCCTGACCATACAACTCATAGAACATTTGTTTACCCCTTTGCATAGATCTTCTTCATTTAGTGATATATAATTGTTCTCGGTTGGTGTAACACTTACCGTTTTTAGTTGTTGTAGTATATCTGCCTCCATGGAATGGTTCATAGTAGAGTGGACAGTTGAAGAGTGATTTTAAGTGCAGGAGATAGAGAAATTAAGGCGAATTAGGTGGTAATAGAAACCTCATAAACGAGGAAAGAAGACCTAAGGGAGGGAGAGGGAGACCTTGACTAGCAGGGAGCTCGTGTGCCACTTGGCACTGTTATTCATATTTGTGGCATGAATATTTAGATATATAGATAAATACAATGGCTTCTCTRTGTCATTTGGCATTGTTATTTATTTATTTTTATTTTTTTACTTTTGTATTTTTTAAATTATATTCTTTTTTAGAAAAATGTAATTGTTTGGTAAACTTTAATTCAATATTCATGTACTTAAGTATTTTATGTTTGTTTTTTTAATATAGTTTAATTATGTGAAATATAAAGGCTTTTTCCACGTGCATGAAGGAGTGCAAATTATGAATCGAACTGCCTTCCTRCCTTGAACTTGTGTGCAAGSAACCTGCTTATAAGTCTGTCTGATCAAAATGTACTAAACAATCAAGCTCCAATTTTGTTTTTCTTTTTCTATTAAATTTTTATATATTATTCGAAAAACAATTACTTTTTTTTTTTCACGTGATGGTGCAGCTACATTTACGTGAAGCGCAATGGTATATGCATGTAAAGTAACTATGTTGCCACATGGTGCAACGTCATTCATCATTATCCAAGTTTGACATGTGGCATCTCATTTTATATAAAAATTTTAAAGAATTTCAAAATTTTGATGATTTTGACTTTAGATTATTGATTTTTTTTAAATTCAATCGTCAACTCTTATATGAGATATGCTGTCAAAAATTTAAAAATAAAAAGTTTTGATCAATAATTTAGAGTGAATGGAGGGAAAAGTTTATTAACAAAATATGATAAGAGTATTATTGAAAGAATTCTAGGAAATATGTTGTTTTCAGCAATTTGGCGTGTGATGGCACAAGTAGTAGCGTGACATATCGCATGCAATGGCTAATGGAGCTTTGCCCATGTGGCAGCGCTACACTTGGCACACAGTGACAAAAGCCTATGTGTTACACATGGCACGTAGGTACGTTGTCGTGTGGCGCTACTTCATTGGCTATCGCGCATGTTCTACAAATAATGCAGGTTTGCAAGAAAATTTACAAAATTTTCAATTTTCGTGATAATTTAACAGGAAAAATTAATTTTTAGTCCTTATCATTAATTGTTATAATAKTTAATAAGTTATATTGAAATTTTAAAAAAATCGATACTTTATATGAAGAAAGCAGAGAAAATTGTTTGACATAAAATTTATTAACATCTATTAAAATATATAGTAGAAATGGTAAAGGGATTAGATTTATTTCATTTAACAAATACGTAATTTAAAAAGTAAGAATTGGTAAAATAAAAATATAATTTAGACGCGATAAATTCAAGCGAGTTCATGCATTAAATATTATTTATTGAAAAAATAAAAAATAAGCTTGGTTGGACCGGAAAGTTTTAAGTGCCGTGTGCGGTTCAAAACACAACGCAGGTTTTCAAAACTGCTTTTCCTTCTCTGATGCTTTCTCTCGCTGTGTCGCGACTCCCGTTGTAGATAATCTCCAGTTTTCAGGCATAGAAACCTTCCATTTTCTTGTCTTCCCAGGTAAGAATTTTGCGACCTTTACATGTCAAGTTCACTTGTAAGAAATATTTTTGTGAGAAAGTCAGTGTATGTGTGTGCCATATGCATATGGTTTAGTGATTTCAAAATTTCGTCATTTCTTTTGGTTTTTCTGTTAGTTTTGGATTGAAGGTTTGATTTTGTGGGTTGATTTGATCTGTTCATGCTCAAGACATACATTGTAGTATTTGAATTATATTCATTGAATTCTTATAGGGTATAAGTTTTTATTTTAGATACAATAGGCATAAAGGATTGGTCGATGACGAAGAACCAGTGGAAAATTTCGTCCAGAAAGCAGTTTTGATTTTATCTTCATTAGCTGTGTTCTTTTTTCCGTGTTCTTTGTTTCAGCCAGTTTTATTTTTCCTGGATGCCCGGATCCCTTCTTGTTGCTGTGCCCAGCATATCACTCAACTTTTTTCATCTTTTGTCAATAAAATTTTTAATTTCTTTTATGTTTCCTGTTTTCACTTAGAATGGTGTTTGCTTGATGATCAAAGTAAATTCTTGCAAATCAATGAAAAATAAGTTGAAAATTCTGGCACTGAATGAGTCAGCCAAATGAGTTTTGAAATTTTGGTAAAACAAGCTAGATTTAAATGTAATGAGCCAGAAGCGAGAGATATTTTTCTGATCAATAGTTGTCATCTATGTCATTGTGCATATCATGTGATCTACTAGTGGTTCCATTTTAGGCTTGTTTATTTCCAAAACTTATGGCATCCTATTTAGATTTCTTGATTTTATCATCCGTTTAGACTGTTGAGGAGATATTAAAATCTAGGTAATATTTACTGAGAGCACGAGATTATTGGAATTACAGAACAGTTTCGATTGTCCAACATACTCTGGAATGCTTTAGGAGACCCACAATCCCAGCCCTTAGACCAAAGACAGGAAGACAGGGTCTGGAAGCTCTGTTCGGAGGAGACGGATCCATTCATTTTGAGGGAAGTGGAGTATGATGGTGAAGTACTCCCTGCGAAGCGATAGGAGCCACATGAGCGACATGAATCCAGTGTTGCAAAACAAAATGGAGAGAAAATAACAAGCTATAATTGTAACCCAATAAGGGATGTATTTCAAAGCTTAACATATCTGATCTTTTTGTTTTGATCTATTCAGCAAACCACTGGTAGTAGTCTTATGGTGTCTATAGTTCTAATTCGTTTATTTGTTTGCTAAATGGAGGCTTCAAAGAGAAGAAGAATAGAGGTTAAGATTTTTAGGTTTACTATATAATAAGAATGGTTTAACAGTTAATATTGTTTCCAGTGAAGACTGGAGTAGAGGGGGTATAAAAAGGAGAGAAGGAGAAGGAATGCCATACTCCTCTTGGCAAGGAGTTCTATATTATTAAACTTGTGAGGATTGGAGGAATAGAATGAGCTGAAAGCGYTGAAGCATGTTAATTGCAATCTTTGTTTTCAGTAAACCATAACGTTCGTATTTCCTTGAGTATCGTCCACTTTCTGGAAGAATGAGAAACAAATGGGATCAGAGATTGTGTTTCCTCTATTTTTGTGTCCTTCAATAGAGAGTACTTCTTAGTTTGAAATGTCAGGCTTATATCCAAAACACTGTTTCCAAAATGTAGCTCTAGATAACATTTTCTCTGCACTTAAAAGAGAGAAAAGTTGCATATTGATTCAGTGTTATATGGCATGACCTACCAGTTAGAGCGAACAAGAATTGGTGGAACTTGTCAGATTTACTATATTCTGTGAACAACATCAGGGATATCATCACTTTGCACTCGGCATTTACTTAGTCACAGGATGTGTACTGTTTCATTTTTTCATTTGGGAAAATGATTCATACGACGTCAGTGACAACATGATATGTCCGCTTGTCATTGTCAGATTTGCATTTTCACTGGTACCTTTGCACAAGTTTACCGAGATCCAAAAGAGGGAAAAGAAATTGAGATATTTTCTTTGTCTGCTTGTGTCTTACTTTAGGTTTATCTCTGTTAATGTTTCTCTTGGTCTAGTCAATTGCAGATGCATGGCAGAGTGCTATCATATGTAACGGTTGACTAAATTCATCCTTTGTCTATGTCAGACCAGTATTGATCCTGTTCACGTAGCACAGCACGTGATCAAATCTCAGTGACAGGGGGATACTTTTGCATCTCATTTCAGTTACAGAATTATATGCCTATTATTAACCAGGTCCCGGGTTATCATTTCTCTATCCGTCTAGGAAATTGGTCCTGAATCTTTTATGCTTTGATAAGGGGTAGCCCCAAGATCTGTACCATCTATGCCTGTATAGAGTTTAATCTCTTAACTGCTTTATATCTATAAAAAATATTTGATGTTCATCTTAATATATTTGGTAATATACTTAAATAATTGGATCAGTGAACCTCACTCTCATTTGTTTCCTGATTTCTTGTGCTTTTCTTTTGACTGTTATTTAGTGGTAATTCTTTCAGCTTTTTCATGCTCTTGTATTATTGGAGGAGCTTGGTGGAGGCGAATTTTTCTGAATTAGTAATTTGGTGTAGCTTTAGGATTAATCTTCTACTGAGACCAGCAGGCAAGGTTCACCATCTGAATTCCCAGTCAATTTTCATGTCAACTTTATATATGGAAGTGATCAACAAGAGACCAGTACTTTAGTATATGATTCTCTTTTAAACTGTTTACCCTGTATTACCTTTTCATATTTTTGGACTTGTTTGGGTTCCTCTTTTTTCTTTTCTTTTTTCTCCTTTTGTGGGTGTGTATTTGTGGATGGCAGTTGGGGAAGGGGTAGGAATTGGCTAGATGGTTCAATAGCCAATGCTCTTTGGACTTTGCTACCTACATGATTGAATTTTTCCTAGAAATCTTAATACACTTTCATAAATGGCCAATTGGTGGTGTTTTTTAATGTAGCTCTTGTCCTCGTGAAAGAGCTTATAACTGATTAGATCTAATATAAGTATTCAATTGGATAGGCATAGTATTCCATTGATCATCTGTTTGTCCCTTCACAAATACATCCTGGCTCTCCTTCACCTGGTTTCCAGACTTCCTCATTTCACATGCTAGTAGCCACACGATCTTATCTTTGGGACTTCAGTAGATTAGGCATTGGTTTCTCTAAAATTGACTTATATGCATTGGCTAAATCTATAGTTTTGATGATGAACGGGTGAAATTTAGTAAGTGATTTATTGCTGGCTTGTTGCGAAACTTAAACCACGTGGTTGTTGGATTCTGAAAACTGAAGGTAATCATTTTTTTTTTTTTTGGTAGGCAGTTGAATATGTTGTGCGATGCAGAATGTTTCTGTCAGGTGATTGTTCCCCTCAAATTCCTGGAAAAAGGTACCCTAGTCTCGAAAGGATTGGTCGCAACACGTCTCCTATACCAACTGTCATCCGTAATTGCCACAGAAAAGTGTGGTTATTTTCTTGCAGTAACCAAACTGAAAAGCATTGGAAGAGGAAAACCCTGTGAATCAGCAACATGCATCATCTTTCCAGTTACCTTTTGCTGTCGTACCTTGATACCAAAGTGTGGTGAAATAATGACCGGCACTGTCCATATAGTGCAGAAGCGTGGAGTCTTTCTAAAATGGGGACCGATGAACCAGATTTATCTGTCATGTCAAAAGATGCCAAATTACCAGTATATTGAGACAGAAACTCCTTTTTGGTTGAGTAATGACTTGTCTAGGATTGAGAAGAATGGAGCTATCCGTTTTTCGGTGTTTGCTGTAAGATGGAAAGAGGACAAGTATAGGCAATTCAAGATTCTTGCCAGTATCGACGGTGACTCCCTTGGCCCAGTTTCATTAGCAGGAACGGATGGAATGGAATGCTAAATCTCCCGGAGTGACTCATGATAGGTTCAAGCTTCCATCTTTCTTGTAAGAAATAGGGATCATACTGATTCATGCACACCCCTGTCTGTCTCCAGTGCTCATAAACATTTCTGTCTCTAGTGTTCAYACTCATTTCTGTCTCTAGTAGAAGCTTTATGTAAAGTGTATATGACTTGGATCCTAATGAAAGCTTAGCTGATGACGATTGTAGAAAAGTCTTGAATGCTCAAAGTTGAGACAAGGGAAATTCCTTGAGGCAGTTATATTTTGGCTATTAATCTTCGTATTACTCTCTATATGAAACTCGAACAAACAAACTTAGTGTGCTAATTAGGACACATTCGGTAATGTTTTAGCTGCTCTTAACGCATAGAATATAAACTTAAGTTTTTTCAAAAGTGGCTGTGGGGTGTTTTTAAGAAAAAGAAAGAACCGGTTTTTTAGAGGATAAAAATACTTTAATGACTTAATTTAATTAAAAAATACTTTCATAATTTATATTATTGGATTAAAATTACATTTATAAAAAATTTATCAAACATTAATTAATTTTTACGAATATACTTTTCTTAAACGCACAGCACTTTCATCTACAACATAGGCAGGATACCTAGCATCTAAACATCAGGGCTTGGAATCACTTTCTCAATTGTTGCTAAATTTATAAGCATGTCTTTCTCATGGGGGATGTAAAACATAGGCAAAGATAGACATATTCTTTTAGTGGGCAACTTGGCAAAGGTTTATATAGAAAAGAGAAAAAAAGGAGGCCAAGATCAAAAAGCAACWAGAGATGCCTTACAAAGTTAAAACATATATTCTTGTGTAATTTTTCTTGATATTAAACTGTTATTTTTCATATTAATTTTTTTAATTATTTCAAGATAAAACGTTGATTCGAAGAGTATGGAACAATAATGAGTAGACTATTAAAGTTAATATAAAATCACGTGTTCAATCCCACTTGTGGCACCATCTAGTAAGAGTTAGCATTTGTAAGTATATTGAGATAAACTTGAACCTAAATTAGTCTTACTCATATGCGAATATCAAATCTCACTAAGAACCTCACTAAAGAGTAATAATAAAACTTTGAATAGTAGCCTGGTTGATGTAAGTCTACTACCATAAATAAGTCTCCTAACACTTCATTACGATTAGATTAGGTGATACGATTAGTGAAATACACTCTTAATTTTTTATTATAAATTTAATTAAATATTCAATTTATAAAGAATAAAATATAATTATCAAATCGATTCGTTTCCTCCTTTCTTGGAAGGTGATTGAGAAAAGAGCATGGTATAAGTCAATGGTACCACAAAAATTGTCAACTTTAAATATTTTTATTTTTTAAATGTTTCATTGATATATTAACTAATAACATCAATTAACACAATGTTCTAAGTCTTCTAAGCCTTTTCTCTAGCAAAATATTTTTCTAAGGAGTATTCTTTTATGTTTTCAGGTAATGATAAACAAAATGTAATTAGCTTAATAAATCTAAGAGTTTCAAGAATAGAAAAACTCAACATGATTTTAATCGAACTTCACATAATTATAGAAAATCAATTAGATAGAAAATATATGTACTAGTATTTGTTTTCCTTAATAAAAACAAGAAAAAAATTGGGAAAAGGAATGATATGAAGTTCATCAAATGAGATTTTTTAAAAAAATTTATTTACAAAGTTCAGTAAGATTAACATAAATGCAAAGGAATTATCTAACAAATATATTGATTTAAGAAGCTTTAGCATATGGGAAAAAAGGTATTCTTATAGTAGGATTTAGGTTGAATCTTAAAATTTGAATTAATTTTTTTTGAAATTTAAAATTCTTCAAAACGAGATTGAAATAGTATCACCTAGTATGGCTCTTGTGACCCTAGAAGGGAACTTTTTAAATAATAATTACATATAAATTTACTACCATTCAGATAAATATATCAATTTTAACTTGAAATTATTATTACTTTGAAGTACATTAATTTACTAACATTCAAATAATAATCTTGGTCAGTTAAAAGTTTAATTGCACTAGGCGACATGATGAAGATTAGATTTTTTAGTATGCTTTTTTATTATATATTTTTTATTACGTCAATTAGAAVATGCGTACATATTTAATTTTTCTAATATTTTATGTGTCTTTTCGTTTATGCTAGGAGTTAAATATATATTATACACATCGTAATTTGATGAATATAGTATTAAAAATATGTAATAGATAGTATTGATACAAGATTCAATATTACAAATAAATTTACTTCATTTCTTATTTATCTATCGAAGAATAAAAAATAAAAATTAAGACTAATAAATTTATTAAAGAAAGGGGAGAAAGAGGCGCTATGTAAGCCTAGACTCTAGAGCCTTGTAATTATTGCTACTAAAATCTAAGAAACACCCCCTCACCTGTTCTTTCCACATTTCCGGAGGAGTGAGGAGTGAGGACTTCCCTTCTATTTTCTCCAATTTACCCTTCATTTTTTAACTATATTCCAGAAAACCACCGATCTCATTCCTCAAAATCATCACTCTCGCACCCTCCGGCGCGCTTCGCACGCCACTCGCCACCGCTACGCCTCCCTTGCCGTTTCCGGACCGGCCCGGCCTCGCCCTAGTACTAACGGCCTCGCCCTTGCTCATAGGTCAGATCTCTCCGTTGTCCTCTATATCTTTGCCTATGTATATGTGTGTGCTATGTAGTAAATGTGCTGCTTTTCGCTGTACTCTGTTTCTTAGGTTTGTGAATTCCTTGGTTTGATATACTCATTAGGCTTTTGCCGCAGTGTTCTATATGGTTTGTCTGGTCTGCTTTGGTTAGCTTAGCTTATACGCGCTTTTGCATTTCTAACAATTCTAGATTTGCTGAGTAGTTTTTTGTTTCTTTTGGTTTCGATAAACATGTAGATATCCGCAGTTATTTATTTATTTTTTCTTTGTAGTTTTTSTTTTTTTCCCCTCTTCCTGTATGTTCTGTTAAGCGTTGCTACTGAGGTAAAAGGGGGAGTTAGAATAGAAGAAAAAAGGCTATGCAGAAAGATAGTGGTTCTGGTTCTTTTGGTGGCAGGATACGACGCCGCAGAGGTTCAAATGAGGTGATTTTCCACTTCTTTTGGATTCAGCTTTAGTTTATTTTGAAGATGAGAACTCCAATTAGTTTCTAAATTTCTCTCCTTTTCTCTGTTGAAATGCTAGGTTCCTTCTGAGGTTGAAAAAGCAAATGGAGGCAATTTACTTGTCAATGACCGAAACAAATACAAGTCAATGTTGATCCGAGTGTATTCATCTGTATGGATGATTGGAGGTTTTGTCTTCATAATCTACATGGGTCATCTCTATATATGGGCCTTTATAGTAGTTATTCAAATTTTCATGGCTAGAGAGTTGTTCAATCTGCTTAGGCGAGCCCATGAAGATAAGCAGCTCCCAGGCTTCAGGCTATTGAATTGGTAAGTCAAATCAGCATCCTTCAGTTTGTCCACTCTAATATCTTCTGGTGGAGAGTTGAGCGTCTAGTTAATAGTTCTTTGCCTCTGGGAAGAGCATGATTTTGATTGAGGAATTGTCAAATTCTGTTGAAACAGAAAAGCCTAGAAGCTAAGCCATACTAATTTCTTTACTTGCATTAACCTCCAAGGAGTACCAAATTCTGCACTTCCATCGCTTATGTAAGCTCTTCTCTATTGTGGGACGTATAAAACACAAATTTGTGGCTTCCTTGTGTTAGTCATAGTATTTTGAAGTTCTGGTTCTACCATTGTTTGCGTAAAGGATGTCGATTAAGCATTCTTCTCTGGTGATCTTGTATGGGTATAAGGAGCTGGTTAGGTTGAATGATGGTTTGGTGGGGATTTTTGTTGCTTAAAGTTGTTTTAAAGTGATTGAAGATGTTTAAAATCAGGTTCCTTTGTTAATTTCTTTGTGGGACAATGAACTACTTRGCCAAAAAGTAAATGTCAATGAACAATAGCTTGCTTCCAAGTTTAGGTAAATCTGGAACAAAGAGTGCCTGTTTCCTTTTTGTTCTTAGGGTAGCAGGCAGGTGGTTCGCTCTCTGAATATATTAACATGTTTGAACTGGCCAATAGAATATTTTTGATTGAAACTCATAAGCCAAATTCGTTATTCTTTATATACAAAATTTTACGTCATCCTCATATAGAACATAAAAATGGTGTGTTTAAGAGAGAATATTTGGTGTATCTTTGGGATACCTTACTTAGAAGTATTGTACAATAATATGCGTAAGACAGTCTGGAAAATCTTATTCCTTAAAACTCTTTTGAGAAATTAAAGTAAAAATGTTTGTGCTGAACCATGGGCTTCACAAATATATTAACATAGTGAGCTTGACATTAAAAATTTGAGCTCACTGATTTTGAACTTGATCTTTGGACCCTGGCTTAACCCCACCAATGTCACTAGCTTCTGGCTAATTGTGAGCAAGGTTAACATAGAAAGGTCTGAGAGTAAAATAAGTTGTTAGTTGTTTTGTTTATTAGAGGCCAGCGAGTTTGGGGGTTGTCTTCCATATTGTTTTGCTCTGGTAAGCACATGAAATTTTATCTCCATCCTGGTGTTAAAAAGCATAAATTTGGAGTTAAAAAGTGATAAGTTTCTCGTATGCCCCGAAAGACAATATCACTTTACATAAAGTTTCAAAGTGTATGATTCTTCTCTGGACATTTTAGATGTAGCCACTGTATGGATTCCTAAACTTTGTTGTTTATACATGGCTGGAAGCCTAGTGAATTTTACTTGCAGATTCTAAATTGTTTGAACTAGAGTTTGTATTGCCCAAATGAAGTAGTTGTTAGTGATGGCAACGAGACTGATGATTGAACACATATGGATAACTATCTGAGTTTSTGTGTGTTTGTATTGCCCAAATGAAGTAGTTGTTGGTGATGGCAACGAGAATGATGAGTGAACACATATGGATAACTATCTGAGTTTCTGTGTTATCTCTGTTAAACATTGAATATTTAAATCTCTAACTTGTAGTTAATCAACTTCTGTAGTTCTTTTTATGATGTGCACAAGGTTCCTTCTATTGAGTTCATTCTTTTCCTTTTTCCTTTTCTAGGCATTTCTTCTTCACTGCAATGCTGTTTGTATATGGCCGTATCCTCAGCCAGAGGCTCATGAATACTGTTATTTCAGACAAATTCTTATACAGCATTGTGAGCGGATTTATCAAGTATCATATGGTTACCTGTTACTTCTTGTATATTGCAGGTTTGTACTAGTAGATTTTCCTTTCTTGGATTATATTGAATATCATACAGATTTTCCTTGCTCCTTGTCTAGTTTGCTTAGGAACTTTTATCTAACTATCCTTTTGCTGAACTACTTGGTTTAAGAACAGACATGATGGCTCCTGCGATTATGACACTCCTTGCCTTTATCCTTGTTGATTAAATGTTATTTCAGGGTTCAGCCTATGAATTATTTAAATATTTGGTTTATATGGTGTTTGTATCAAGTTTCAATCCAGAAATAATTGTTAAACACTGAGGATCCATTTGGATTGGTTTTTTGAATTATTATTTTTGATTTTGAGGATGAATAGAAATGCATTTGGATAACATTTGTTGGACATTTATTTGATTTTGGTTGGACCTGTGGGTTCGGTAAACTAAATAAGTAGTTGAAGAAGACATTGATAGATTAATGAATGTGTGGGAAGTTTGATTAAAAGAAATATAGGAACAGTGTTATCTAACATTTGTAGTGGAACCCATATGTTGATTTTTGGACGTAGTTTGAGATTTGAATTTGGAGGAGCTTTTAAATTGACTAAAGTGAGAATTTGTTTTTAGTGGAGAAGAGAACACTGAGATTCTTTTGAATAGAAAAGAAAACCAAAATTTAGCCTTAGTTTTTGGCTTTCTTATTCTTGAGTTCTTTAGATGCCAGAACAAAGGGGGAAGAGGGAGAAAAGGAAAAAAGAGAAGAAAAAACTAGAGGAAGTAAGAAAGAGGCATGATGTGGAATTGAATCTGAATTCTCTATTCCTTTTCATTTGTATCAGGTTTTATGTGGTTCATTCTGACATTGAAAAAGAAGATGTACAAGTATCAATTCGGCCAATATGCATGGACACATATGATCCTGATTGTGGTGTTTACTCAGTCCTCTTTCACTGTAGCCAACATCTTTGAAGGAATTTTTTGGTAACAGAAATTTGAAAATTTCTTTTCTTCCTGTCTCAGCTTTTAGGACTGTAATTGTATGTTGTTTGATTCTTTAACATGCTGTTTTCTTTCAGTTGAAGAAAACATTTGAGGTCTGTTCAGATTCCCATCTTCTATCTTTGCAATGTGCATGGCTGTGTTTCGCTGATGATTATCAAATCTTGGCCAGGATGTAATCCAAATCTCATCCCTGAAAGTCGTTTAACTAACTTTGAATCTAAGGGATCTTACAAAAGAATCCCTCAAATGAAATATGCCGTGGTAGTGAATTGGAAAAGTATCATTCGGTTCGAAGTAACTTAATTAAGTGGCAATTGCTAGGTGGCTACCTTACATGAAATATTTGACTATGTGAGAACTTTTATCTTCTTAAGCAGCTATCGTGTTTCAATTTCTCATTATTTTGCTACTGAGATCCAAGTTGTTAATTAATTATTCTGTTGCTTTGTTGAATGTGGAACTGAAGTAGGAAGCCAATCTGTACAGAGCTATTTATTGTCTTGATTCTGTTTCTGTTCACTGAGCTCATAAGCTTCAAGGTTGCAATGAAATATCTTTTGTTGCTTCAGACACCTCCCTTTTTTAGGCTAATAGAGTTTCCATGGCCCCGGGGGGGGGGGGGGGGGAAGGTTTACATATTTGATCATTTATTGCTCATCAAATTCCTGCAACATTTTACTTTTTATATGCTGTTTCCTTCAAATTTTAATTTGTGATCTCTTTGTATTAGCAGTTTTTCACTTTATGTAAACAAGTGAACTTAAAAGTGTTTCTCTTAAAAGAGAATTTCTCTATTTTCTTATTTTATTATTTGGTTGAAATTTGCAATTTGACACTATGAAGTGCTATTAACTTGCACATTTATTTTGACATTTTAAAAATTTGTGTAAATGTTGCTTAAGATGATGCACATGGGGAAGGTAATTTATTTAATAAGCAATAGCACTGGCATCTTTAATTAAAAAAAAATCTGTGGCTTCTCCATTGCTTAGTGGCTCTGATACAACCAACCCCCCCAAAAAAAAAAAAAAAAAAAAGGAGTAAAATTCCTTGTGATTGGTTTTAAAAATTGAAGTACCTCAGCATAATCTACTGTGATGATGATGATGTGTGGCATTACTTTTCTACAAAATTGGAAATAGATGAAGAACTTCAGACCAATTAGCTATAATGCAGGTTTCTTCTTCCAGCATCACTTATTGTCATCAATGATATTGCTGCTTACTTTTTTGGGTTTTTCTTCGGAAGAACTCCTTTGATCAAGTTATCGCCAAAGAAGACTTGGGAGGGTTTCATTGGAGCATCTGTTACAACTATAATCTCTGCATTTGTGGTGAGCAGTTTTTGCTTTATTGGGCAATAATTTGTAATTTACATACTTTTGTCTGCTCATTATGTGTCTCAATTGTTTAGCCATGTTAGGAAGTTGGTTATCATCTTGGTTGAAGGGAATATGTGTGCGAGTATTCCAGGATATTGAGGATCTTCTGTTTCTCGTATCATTATTTTTAGTTTTATTTTATTTTTGGGTGAAGCTTTTAATCTGTCAAAAGGGAAGCAAGTACATATATTAAATGCAATCTTATAGTTATTTTTAGTTGGATGTTACTTCAGTAAGCTTCATGCCTCACTATTGTAGATTTATATATTTGAAGGTGTTGGTGGTGTTTTTATTTCCTTCTTCCTTTTCTTTGGGTTTGGGGTGTCTTGGAGTGAGGTCTGGGGGTGTATGGAGGTAAGAACAGAGATTTGAAACGGGTGGAATGCTGTTCTTTTGTTCAAATCTTAGCCCATATCTTTGACTGTTACCTGAGTTGATATAGGTGTCTACTTCCTGATTACGAGCTTATGCCTCAAAACATTTATATGTGACAAGGGAGTGGGTCATTTTGAAGCAGTGGCTTCTCTGTTATTGATTTGTGTTAACTTTTTCTTTTGTTCCATTTGTTTCTGCAGCTGGCAAACTTTCTTGGTCGCTTTCAGTGGCTTACATGTCCTAGGAAGGTGATCCTTTTTGGTCAATGTATCAAGGCTTTTATCCGAGTGTTTTAGAAACTTAATTCCTTCTGAAATGATACTCATTCAGGATTTGTCAACCGGTTGGCTTGATTGCGATCCAGGCCCACTGTTTAAACCAGAAAATTTCACTCTACCTGGATGGCTTCCTTACTGGGTAAGTTGCTTAATTAGAAGTTCATTGTGTGTTCCACCCTAGTATCATATGACGCTGTGTCTTCTTTCCTTTCATGTTTTGGTTCCGTTTATGGGGTTGAGTGTATTATATGAAACTACTGTTCAAGATCATTATTCAGTGACAAGTGTCAGTTTTTGATTTCTAATCTCCATAAACTTTAGTGTTCTACTTCATCTTAAATGATTATTACTCTTGCAGTAGTATCTAAACCTTGTCCTGTTTGAGTATTGCAATGTTCTTTTATCTTCAAAAGTGGTTCCGCAATATGGCTATTGGAATTCAGTAGCTTGAGGTTTTGAATGGGTAGGTATAGGACTGGATATATCTGCACTAGGGGAGGATGCAGGATGAGTAAATAGGTTTCCTTCTTTCTGTGATGCATGGGATAATTGTGCTTTTAGTTCTCAAGCAGTATGCCTCACTGCATTTGGAGTATTTAAGCAATATCATGATGACTCAGAACATGATGAAGAGTGTCCAATGAGTGTGGTTATTACCTATTTTAGCACTGCTGTGTGCTTTGTGGTGACATGCTCCATTACTACGTGTGCTCATGAACTTGTTTAGTATACATTGGGGCCTAGAAGTGAGTGTTTTTGTGGTACTGTGAGATGATGTAGAAAATTCTTTGAGTAACAATTGATTATTATATTTWTGTGCTTATTTTGGGAACCTCAACCCATAACCTGATCTTGTAATATTTTTGGATAATTCAATTGGTGGGTTTTGAAATGCTAGTAAATATCTCATACTTGAATAGCGTTCAATCAGATTATGTAAAATTGTGTCAGTGGTGTGGGCGCATATTGGACCTAATGATTTGGTGATAAAAAATCCATTCATGATATTGTCATGGTGTAGTGAACAAAATTCTGTTCGTAGCACCTACTATGATATTTGTTTGTGTTTCATTCTTTTTGTTGTTACTGCAGTTTCCTTGGAAAGAGATCCAAGTTTTACCTGTACAGTGGCATGCCGTATGCCTTGGCCTGTTTGCATCAATCATCGCACCTTTTGGAGGGTTTTTCGCTAGTGGCTTCAAAAGAGCATTTAAGATTAAGGTTAATCTCCCCTCTTCACCTATTTCTTTCACTAACCTGGTGAAATTATTTTCCTCGTTGAACTTCTTACCTTTTATTTCTTTCTGCCAGGATTTCGGTGATAGTATCCCTGGACATGGTGGAATCACCGACAGAATGGACTGTCAGGTGAGTCGAAAGTTCAAAAGATAATCTGCATGGATGGATATATTGCATTCTTTGGCATTTTGTAATGGAGGTTGACCCATGAAAGGTTGTAAATGCGTCTTTATTTCATCTGTGAAAATCACTAGTTCTTTTGATCTGTATTCAGTGTAACTTCTGAACTAGTTAATTAATTCCCTTAACTGTCCACCTAAAATGGGACCTCTTGCCTGTTATCATTACCGACCAATACATAAGTGCTTTGTTTGTATTAGTCCCTTAGTTTGGTGCTCCGTGTTCTTGGGTCAATTGATGCATGCATGTGTGACATTCATATGCAGATGGTGATGGCTGTTTTTGCTTACATCTATCATCAATCATTTGTGGCGTCTCAGAGCATATCGATTGAGTCAATCTTGGATCAGGTAAAGATCAAGAACATGCCTTGTTTGATTCGATAATAAAAGCTCCTTAAAATGTCAATAATGGGCCAAATCTACTGCATGTAGATACTGATGAACCTCACATACGAAGAACAGCGAGCTTTATATGTGAAACTTGGGCAGATGATCCAGGAGAGAGAATTTTGATCCTGGAGATACTAACCTTTGTAATTTGTGTAGCTCTGAGTTGTTGAGTATGTTATATACATCTATATGTTGCTGTAATCCTTTTATTTGAGCAGCAGGCTTTCATCATCTGGTAGATGTTTTGCACATTGTATAGTGCCATCAAATTTTTTTAGTCTTCCGATGAACTCACTATCTAGGTGCTTGGGGGCAAACGAACAAGAAAACCCATGTTGCCTTAATATTGGTACTTCTAGATATGCAATTCAACCAATCCTTCCCATTGAAACTTCATGATTATTGACATTTGTGGTATATTTTGTCAGCATGAGGGTGTTTTATAAAGACTGTTTTTTTTTTTTTTTTGAAGAATTACAAAAATGCTTTTATTCACTACTTCATTCAGCATGGTGATGTTGATTAAGGGTGGACTACTTGGTTAAAATTTTAGATTGTTCTGATATATGTCCATCTTTGCAAAATGCACCCGCGATCAAGGTTTCCTACAATCAGAGTTTGTGTTTGAGCTTGATGTTATGTTTGTAATCTTGTTTTTCGCTAATGAAGCGATCCCTGAGCGAGACTCTGTGGGAGGGTCCACTCAGGGTCCACTCGCGGGCTACGGGAAAGGGAAGACAAATAATGAATTGGTCGAGTAGTAGTGGAGCGAAGACCTCAGTATAGTGAGGGTATTAATCTATGCAAGTATCTGAACATTATATTGAGTAATTACTTTACATTTATGTACACGGTGACATGCTTAGGGAGATGTCTCAAAAATTTTAATACGCCAAGGCAATGAAAATATGAATTGAATACATTATTTATAACTTAAAATTTCTAAAAATCAATTAAGTTAATATTTTTCATGTCACTACTACAATTGGGTATTTCAGAATTAAAATTATTGATTTAGTAATTTACATTAGTTCTTGCCAAAAATTATTTTAAAAAAAMGCAGGTGACAAATAAAAATGTTGTCAAGCAATTTTAGAATCTAACTTTTCAAGTAAAAGGAAGGCTTTCATAAGTGAAAAATTGGTAATACGTAYAAAATACCACTTGAAAACAAAAAATTTAGGCTGCATTTTGTTTGCATTTCAATTTAAGTTTTTATTTTTTAAAAATAAATTTTATTTTTATTTTTCAAATGGTCATTGTCAAATTTGCTAAAAGTTCGTTCGATTTGTTATTTTTAAAAATAAAAAATAAAAAATTAAGTTGGATTTAAAATTTAATAGATTTTTTTATTTTTTATAAATCTTTTTATAAATTAAAATATAAATATTATTAAATATAAAAATAAAAATACAAATTAATAGTCATATAATTAACTATAAATTTTTTAGATAATTATTAAAAAGAAATAAATATAAAATATTCCTTGTTCCGGTTATAAAAATGCTCATTTTTAATAATTTTATTATTTTGATTAACACAAAAAATTTCTTTTATTTTTGAAAATGCATTTTAAAAATATAAGAGAGAATATATTTTATTATTTTAAAAAAATTAAAAACAATCCGAAAATAGTAAAAGGAATATAACCTTAACAGTTCTATAGGGATAAAATAAATGAAACATCCAGTGGGGATTTTGCATCCACTAAAGAGAAGGTGGAGCATTATTTCTGATATGATTTCATTTCCAGGCGACTAAGTTCAGGTGATATTTCATACTCGTTTTTCAAGTTCTGAGGACGAGTTAAAATGGCATCCCATACTGATTTTCAAGTTCTGAGGACCATAAGACATATCATTCTGCTAATTATTTTCACTAAAAGGAATTGGAATCTTTAATTTYAAGAGTTTGATGTGTAGGATGATTGAACATGTCGCGCGCTCTAAGCTGAATTCGAGCAATCTCTAAACCCTAGATACTTGACTCATGAAACACTTCGAGTATGGCCGGTTCTACCTAATCCAATTGAAAGGAGTAAAGTGCAAGAAGCCCTTTTATTTATTATGTCGGTCAAGACAGGAATCTTCCACGCCTTTTGGAAGAACTAATATCAAAGACTTAACAATGACTTGATTGGGATCTTCATAATAATATTTGTAAGTCATTCTAAAGCACCACTTTATCCAGCACTATAGTCATGGATCCTCGCTTGTACAAGGCAGCCATGGAAGGCAGTGCTGGTGGAATTCTTGTGCAGAAACAGCAAGAACTTGATCACCAAGTGACCCCAAATAACAACACTGTTCTCCATGTAGCAGCCCTATTTGGCAACTCAAAATGTGTAGAGGACATCATCACATGGTGTCCATCATTGCTCTGCCGAGTGAATATCAAATGCGAGACTGCATTGCACATTGCTGCAAAGGAAGGCCAGACTGAGGTTGTTACCATCCTGATTGAACGTGCAAAAGGAATTGAGGAAGAGATTGAATCTGGAGAACATTTGTTGGCCAAGGAAATGCTGAGGATGAAAGACAAAGATGGAGATACAGCATTGCATAAGGCTGTGAGGAATCATCATTGTGCTTTGGCCAAACTACTGATAGAAGAAGATCCTGAATTTGCATTTCCGGCTAACAAAGCTGAGGAGACACCAGTTTACCTAGCCACAGAGGGAGGATTAGAGACCTGCTTGTCTTCAATCTTGAATTCTTCTGCCTCACCAGCTTATGGTGGCCCTTATGGTAGAACTGCTTTACATGCAGCAGTGATTTTTAATTTACAAGGTCTCATACTCTCATTTATGTTTTTTGTTACCTTACATAGTTTAATAATTGTTTGCTAAAAGAAGTCTTTTTGTTAAGTTAATATTCGTAGGGTTAGGAATATTTGGTTTGGCTCCGTATTTACAGTTCAATTTGAGCAAAAAATATGCACAATAGGAGGAAAGGAATCAGTTGATGAATATTAATACCTTAATGTCATCTTCTTTCASACATTCTTAGTTCATTGTTAGGGCAAACAGAGAATTCCTCTTGGAAATGAGAAAGGAAGAGATGAAAGTATCCTCTTTGAGTCTTGACAAGTAAAAATTTGTCGGAGCAAATAAGCTGTCTGAGAACCTGCATTTGTTTTGAGGATCAAAATGGCTGTTTATGTCTCATCCCACCAATAAAATGAGTTCATTATACCTGGTTCTTTCAGGTTGTATGAAGATATTACTGGATTGGAAGAAAACTTTGTGTGAGGAAGCAGATATATATGGTTGGACACCATTGCATTATGCTGCTCTTTTCGGTCACATCAAAGGGGCTGAACAGATACTGGATGTGAATAAGTCTGTAGCATATCTAACAACAGAAAAAGAACAAGCAACAGCGCTTCACATAGCAGCCAGTCAAGGCCACAGAGACATAATCAAAGTGCTGGTGTCACACTGTCCAGATAGCTGGGAGATGGTAAATGTTAGAGGCCAGAATGTCCTTCATATTGCAGTGGTTAGTGAGAAACATAATGTGATAAGTTTCATCCTTAATTCTTCAATGCTTAGCAGCCTAATTGGTGAGAGAGATATTGATGGGAACACTCCGCTCCATCTGCTTGCTGCTTCTGGCTGTTTTATGCCACGACTAATGTTACACCCTAGAGTAAATCAGATGGCCTTCAACAATGAAAATAAGACACCCTTGGACGTTGCCTACAGTAACAAGTACATATCAGAGTGGGTAAGTTATAAGTGGGTTCTGCCGAGGGAGCACTTCTGGCAGCAAACTTTTCTTGAATCAGCTTTATCTTAAATAATGCCTCCCTTTGCAGTGTATTTCATGGAGATAAAAGGTAACATTGTCATGTCAATTTGTGAAATCAATAACAGGGTATAATCAGAAGAGCACTGAGAAAACTGGGTGGTCGTTTTGGCCTACGAGATGTGATACGAGATGAAGATGCAATATCAGCTGAGCTGAAAGCCTGTGATGAGGATCAAAAGGCAATACAAGAAATGAGGCAGGAAGCAGATACAAGGCTGATAGTGGCTGCACTAATTGCAACCGTAACTTTTGCTGCTGGATTCACATTGCCAGGAGGTTACGACTCCAACGAAGGGCCCGATCAAGGCCTGGCAATTCTAACAGGAAAAGCAGCCTTCAAAGCATTTGTGGTAACTGATACCATAGCCCTAATGTGCTCCAGTTGTGCTGTGTTTGTTTATTTCATAAAAGCAGATTATGTCAACAAACATAAGCTCATCAGGCATTATACTTGTGCCAAAACCCTTGTTACAATAGCCATGGTCGCACTTGTCCTTGCATTCATCACAGGCTTGTATGCTGTTTTAGCACATTCGTCAGGGCTTGCAGCAACTGTGTGTGTAATTGGCATCTGCTCCTTCCTCCTTTATTATTATGAGCTTCGTCCAGCCTTTAGGTCAATCAGAGGCAGACCAAGATATTTGTACTTCTCTGCACAAACTAAGAAGAGAGGCAGACCTACTTACATGCYTTGGGGGGACAAAACCCCTCCTCGAAACTTTGTAAAGTAATGATCTGCCATTTGTATGGAGTSTGGATTCATTTAACCTCTTTTTGAGTTTAGATTCTCTTAGTATTTTATTACTACAAAATTGAGGAGAGAACTGTAAGGCAGGGCAAAACACAAGGGGAAATAGAAAACTTCAGCCAAAAGTACTCCTTGGCAAATGAGGCAGTAGATTGAGCTTAGGGCAAATACCAAATTATAACCAAGTAATTCATTAGCCAATGACATTAATGCAATTGATATCTTTATCATTACTAATTATGGAAATGTGAAGTCTATTATAAGGGTAATCAATTGTGTTGGGTGAGTTGAGTTTGGTCAAACTCGAATTTAATCCGAACTATTTTTACTTGGTTCAAGTTCAACCTCAGTCTAAACTCGTTTAGAAAAGTTAAGCTTCAGTTATGAAGAAAAAGTAAATCTTTGCGCTGACAAATATGAAAGAAGTTCGAAAGCTTTTATAATTAACTATATATCAGACAAGTTTATTGTGTCTTATCAAATAAATAAATGACAGTTCATGGGACCTAGTGATATTAGACCTAATTATTTTCGGCTTTCACACTTGCCCTTTCAGATATTGATATCACAAAATGGCCCCAAGCAATTCCTTTTAATCAGAGAAAGCCCACAAGAAAAGCACGTCTATTACCTTCCTTTCTCGAAGTCCAATGTCAGCACCACCAAGCTCTGCCGCGCAGCTCCGCCAGCGCTTCCGTCCATGGGGTCTGTTGTTTGACTTAAACGCCGTCAGCTTACCCATCTCCCTTTCAGATGCCACATACCGAATCAACCAAAACCTCCATTATTTTTTCCCAAACTACGCTTTCGTAATTCTCCTCATCCTCTTCCTCAGTCTCGTCTTCCACCCGATTTCTCTCATCGTCTTTCTCGTCATCTTCGCCGGCTGGCTCTACCTATACTTCTCCCGTAGCGTGGATGAACCTCTGGTGATACTGAATTTTGAAATTGGTGATAAAATTGTTCTGGGCTTCTTGAGTTTGGTCACTTTGGTTGCCTTGCTCTTCACTAAGGTTTGGGTTAACATTATTGTATCGCTGGTGATTGGGGCTGTGATTATCGGTGTTCATGCTGCTTTCAGAGCTCCTGAAGAAGACGTAGAGGGTTCACCTTACGGGTCTTTGCTTTCTGACGTTGCCAGTCCACAAGGGGATTACACTAGGGTTTGAAGTTTTTGATTTTTTATTTATTTTTTAAGGGCAGAATTGAATTAGTATGTTGATATGTCAGTTGAAATGGTGGAAACTGAAACCCCTGCTTTGGATTAGCTTAGATTAGATACTCTTCTTTTCATTGAAGTTTAAGCCTTGAATTGTTTTGCACTAGTTTGCTTTTGTGTTGTAGTGCAGATCACCTGAATTGAAAAGAAAAGATTGAATGGCTTTCTTATGTTGTTTTTCATTCSTTATGCTTTTCTTTGGTCCTTAAGAGAATTGTTATTGTGGTAAATTGAATTGGTATGGATGACTATTTTCATTTTTGTAGTCTACAGTAAATTCTGTAAGGCTCTTTTTGGCTGCTATTAAGTACAGTGAATAGTTTGATGAGGTTGTAAAATGGGGTTCTTTGGTGGGAAAGCAAGTAGAATGCTTGTGGCATTGTTATTGCTTGTCTGGTTTTAAATTCGCCTGATAACTGTATTGCTGGTTTCATTTGTATGATAAAATTCGATGTGGCTTCCTCTTTCCTCACATTGTTTCTTGGTTAGCTGGGGTTCTGCTTCTGTTTTCATCCCCCTTTTATAAGTCAAGTATTTCTAGAAAATGAAAATGAAGCAGCCTTCACCTTTATCATTTTTGCASTGTATGAATATAAAGTGTTTGCACAATTTAATAGCAAACTTGCCAAATCTAACTACTGACTTGGGGAAAGGCAATTTTATTGCATTGTTTCCATCAGTTTTATTTAATAGATTAGATCTGTATATTTCTCTGTTTACTTCTATCAGCTTGTGGCCAAGGAGGAAGTTCTCTACTAGTTTAACCTTGAAAAAAGGTGTATGGCCAAGTTTCATTTCTTGGGAAAGCATAATTAAGAATTATGGGTTTTTTGTATTTAGATATGCATTTAGCAGTGAATAAGGCTGAAACAACAATGCTTCTTCATTCTGTATAACCCTTATCTGCTTTAGGTGATATATAACTACAGTTGACATAAATTCAACCTACTTCTACGGATAGATTTTGCATACGTCTAATGTTGCACAATTAGTTGAAGTGATAGAGCCGTGAGTGTTGGATTTATTCTAGTTGCCATACTTTTAATAGATGATTTTTATTAGGTTCGATGCAGCTCTGGTTCTGTTGAGCCTCCCTTGTAGGTTGATTCCATATGCTGATATTTGAATTGTAAGTTCTGGGAGAGTAATTCATCTTAGTGATTTGCTTTGAATTCCAGTAGTCTGATCAGAATGTTCCACAGCGAAGACTGTTTTCCCTTCAAGAGATTATTCATATTGTGTGCAAAATGTATCTTGTTGCAGCCTGTTTTTAGAAGTAACACAGTGATGTTGACATGAACATGGTGCAAAACTGTTGTGGATGGAAAGGAGGAGTAACTTTTACAGTTTCACTATTTTTAATATCTTTGCTAAGTTTTTTTTGTTTTTAAATTAATTTTTTTTTTTTTTTTTTTGGGGTATCCCTGGAAGTGGGAATACCCTTAAACATATTTCATGCTTTTTTCCATTTTTGCTTCATCTTGGCTGGAACTTAAACAGAAAATCTGTTTCTGGCATAATGCCTAGACTTGTGTATCAAGATCAAGTTTGTCAAAATTTTAATTTTTGACCCTTTAAGTTTAAAATGTTAAATCAATATCCTCAACATTTCTGGAATTGTCAAATGTCAAGCCACTGTTGCAACACCAAGGCTGCCATTTCTGTGTGTACTCGCTGTGGATCTCCTTTGTCCTCTAGGCTAGAGTAGGAATAGAAGTACTCTATATGATAAGATTGAGAAAGCGGTGAAAGAGGGGAAGAGAGAGAAGCTATGAGAGAAGAAGAGAGAGAAATAGATAATGTAAACCACGGCGAAGGTGGAACCACAGGAAGAAGACCCATTGGAGGAAAAGAATATGGAACATCTTCTGAAACTAAAAAACCGTGTTTTTAATTTATGCTACAAACTAACATCAGCAGCTTCGGTCCCAGCAGAATCYGCTTCTGAGCAGGCTGAAAGATCTTCCAGGCAACAAGAGCTTTACCGAATGGCCGAGATCTGCAAGCTTTAGGAGCTGATCGTACATGCTGAACCAAAACCTCCTAAGTATGCTCTTGGACGAAGTTTGAATGTCAAAGTAAAGACAAGCAAATTCTTTTAATAGCAGAAATTSAGAGTGACTCTCCGCTATAACAATATCACTAGTGATTCACTAAAGTTTTTGGTTGAATTTTGTGTAGATATTTTGAGACACCAAGAATGTATGGTGGAACRTGCGCATAGCACCTTGAGATTCTGCCAATCGTTGGGGGGGTTGCAAATGGCGTAGTATCTTGAGCTTGAACTCCGATTGCCAACCCGCTGTGCAGAGGGATGACGAGGATTTCTCAGCTCTTGGTTGTAAGGACAGAATAAAAAATTTTGTTTTGAGGGAACGAAAATAAATAATAGAGATATAAGGGAGGTGAATTGGAGCAAAAAACCTATATAAATTGTAAAAAATATTAATAATATATAAGATTTGAAAAGAAATGTTAAGGAAATTGTTCCTCGTTACTCCTAATTTCGTCCTTGCTCGATTGTATAGTTCAGGAAATAAAGTATAAAATGAGTGTTGTAGGACGCAATGGCATTTCTTATACCGCTAGAAATATGAACACAAGAAGCTTATCTGCTGCCAAAAAGGGGTGGCCTTTAGATATTGAATTACGGCTCACGCTGCTGCTGGGGCGGATCTGCGTAAGCCTTAATATAATTTGGGTTTCTTGTCAGAAAATAAAAGAGATAAAGAAATAAATGATATAATTTGGGTTTCTTGTCAAAAAGATAAAAATAAATAAATAAATAAATGATAATTACATTGAAATAATAGCTAAGTTCTATCTTAAACTACATAACAAATAACGATTGTAAGAGTAGCACTGCTCTCCAAATGCAGCCTTAGAAGTAGAACCTCCATCAAGAAATCGGTTTGGTGTGAGATTTTTAGATATCGAAATTCAATTTTTAGTTATCGAAGTTCATTTTTACTTTCTTTCTTAATTCAAAAAATCTCTCTATAAGCTAAAATATTTCTCCATAACTTATACCAAAATACAAAAATTGAACAGTGAAAATTACTTAATATTCACTTTCCCCGCTTCATTAGTAAAAACATTCATCATCAGACTAATGAGATTCAATTTATCGGTAAAGAGTTTACTCTTAAATATTATTGCTGAATTTGCATAATATTCGTCAAAAACAAATTTTTACAATAATCTATTCTTTGAAAATAATAGATTATCTCAAACTCCTTTTATAATTTTTCTAAATATTAATATTACCGATTCAACTCTCAATCCAAATGATATATTTCATTTTCACATTTTATATTTTCGCTCTTTCTTAAATGAAAAATCTTTCTCTTAAACTTAAATGCCAACCCAAGCGTAACTAGTGACCTCCTTCCTCACACTTGAATTAGCATACAAGAAAACTCCAAATCCACTAGTGACCAACAGATACCTACGAGTTAGACTCCCGGCCTTTACCCAAGATTGGCACTAATGAATCATACGAATAACCCCAGAAGGTGTTGCACCATAAGAATTCATTCTACCTAAGACACTACCACATGAACTTGAATTTGGCATCACAGAATACCATAATATTTCATAACTAGCACAAGCAAACAAGTTGCTTTCAGCAAATGTATAATAGTACTGTAACAGGTTAACAAAATACATGTATCAAAATCATATATAACTAAGTTGCTTCAGCATGCAAGATTAGCTCAAGTTTCACCTGCATGCATCTAAATTCTGAGTCTTACACCAATCTATATGTAATAGTAATATATATGGAGGTCTGCTCAGTAGTAATATGCCCTCCGGGCATACGTAACGACCATCACGATCTCCTTCCCGGAGCCTCCCACCAACCCTCCTTTCTTTTCGGACTGCGGTGTTGTTTGCTGCCACAAATCAACCATTCTGTGCACTTGACAGTCCGACGAAATCGGCCTACCACGCAAGCTGAGCTCCACCTGAGAATTTCAAGAGAAAGGGATTTGATTAAATTTTTGGAAATATGTCGTTCTCTATTCTACCAAAGAAAATTTCAAGAAAAGGAATTTCATGGGATACTCTTGTGATAGGATAAGTTACCTCCTCTTCGCTGTAGAGCCTTAGTTTTTTCACCAAGTATTTTTTGATGTATGAAGCCGGCATGTTGTGGTGCCTAGGATTAAAACAAAAAATGCATCAACGAAATCCCAAAAAAAATAATTAAAATATCTGGTTGACTAACCTAGATCGACTGTGTATATTAATTTCTTATGAAGTAAAATGTCAAGAACGAAAGTACACAACAGATGAAACAAAAATGATTGCCTTCCAATAATCAAGGGACAGTGGTTCCAGAAACTAGGGCAAATTCTATGGGCTCATACTTAGCAACAAGAAATGTAAAATCTTAAAACAAACGAATCACATTAAAGAAATCTTAAAGAATAACCCACAAGTTTGAAGTATCAGAGGGACTTACCTAATCATCAAGAATATGGGAGGCAATGGCGGTAAAGGCCAGTAAGATGTCCTGAAAGAGAGCATAGAAATTACACAAAATGCTACTAAATAAAGGGAGAAGGAGAAGTGAATTCTTACTGGCTATCTGAAGCAACTAAAGTGAACCAAATTCTGTTTTTCCTAAACAATTTACTGCTAGAAGCATCATGGTAATCTGGTGCTGGTAGATTCAGATCCGCAGTGACAACAGGTCTTTTTTCTTGAGCAGGACGCACACTTCTAGGGTCTTCGGATCCTGATGGCAATGAAATTGATCCCTTTTCACCATGTTGTTCTCCGGAGTTGTCAGCCTGTTCCTTGCTTTTGCCCTTTTCTTGGTTTTCTTTAACGCAATGGGCATCAGATGGAGCTGATTGCACTGTACCGGACATGTTAGGCTTCGAAGTTCCTGCAATTCCTACCAGGSAATCAAGAGGTTTCAACAACGCATTCATCCCCGCTGACGGGTTTTCTCTTTGATGTTTGTCATCTGACAGTTCTTGCTTTGAGGGTTTGATTCTCTGCAGCAATTCAAAGTGATAAACTTGAAGAAAGATAACAAAACAGAAATACTGCTGTTCACTAGGCAAGAATAGCTGGAAATTTGCCCATGCAAGAAAAGTCAAAAACACTTATATGTAAACCCCAATTATTTTTTCTTATAAAAGGAGGCTCAACCTGCTTTCTGCCGGGGGCTCCATTGCTTTTCTTCRCAGGATTGCTTGAGATTTGCTGGTGGTCCTCCGGTTCTTCAATAGGCGGCACACCGGAAAAGGAAGCCCTTCTGGGAGGAAGAGCCTTTCGTCCTGCTGATTTTCTCTTACCATTTGCAGGTGAGTGGGTAGCTGATGCTTTTTCGGCACTCAAGACAGAAGAAATAGACTTCTCCTTTCTCCTAACAGGAGAGTTCTCCTGTCTCCTAACAGGAGACTTCTCCTTTCTCCTAACAGGAGACTTCTCCTTTCTCCTAACAGGAGACTTCTCCTTTCTCCTAGCAAGCAGAGAGTCTGAGGGCAAAACTTCAGGCTCCTTAGCTTCTTCTGGAGCTTGAGGWTTCTTTACTTTGGGTTGAATCAATCCGCGCTCAATGTATGTGCGTCTCTTAAACTTGATGCTGTTCCTTATGCTTTGCCAGCGATAGTCAGCCCTACAGATTTGCAATGGAGGAACATTGCTTAAGCATCTCAAGTTTTGTCRCGTTTTTTCTTATCATATCCAGTCTGAGAAAATCCGTAACATATCAAGATACTCAACGTCACGGCAGCAAAGTATTTAGCCCAAAAAAGAAAAAGAAAAAATGTAAGAAGAACTGTTTCTTCATCTTTCACGCCTTACTAAAGAAATTAGCACACGGAAGAAAGCTAGGTTGATTGGTGGACCAATGATCAAAGTTGAGTAGTTATATCATTTCGCTTCTTGTGTGTAAAACTTAGAAAAGAGGTATCAGATAACAAAGAAATTGGAAAAAAAAAAAATGATGTTTTTAATTTTCAGTATGAAAGATCAAGATCTAATTTTAGCAGGAAACTTGTGGAACATCATGGCTAAGGAACAACAGAAGTATCCTGTACAGCCAATTAGACAAGCTAACCAATGTAGGAATCAACCTTAAGATGTAACCAAAGTTCAGCACCTTTATTGAATCCATAAAGGGCTTTGAGGGCTCCCGTTTTACCAACAAAAACGKTCAGCAGTTTTCTATTTTCTCCTATAGACAGTACTTCACTTGATACTCAAGAAATGAACAAAATGAATAGTGATAACAAGCACAGTGGAATAAGCTTAAGGTWCTTCACCAAAGAATCACCTAGTATATACTAAACTGAGCAGTCCCAAGATTCACATGTATGGGACTCAACGTCCAAATGCCTAATGAAAGGGAGAACACATGACTATAAATAGACCTAGAAACTCGCTGGTGCAGCCTGCTGTAAAACCTCAGTTCTCTCCTAACTTCAGACGTTATAACTCATATGGACATTGCTTCATGTAGTTTACATGCACCACCGACGTGAATCAATTGCTGTAACTTAAGTTAATTTGAGGAAAAAGAGAATTAGTTTCTTACTTGAGTTTCTGCAACGGAGCTACACCCAGATCCACCTTGCAAACTGGGCAATTGTGTAACCTCTCTTCCTCTAATTTTTTGGTTATGCACTCCCTGCAAACTGTTTAACAAGGGGAATAGCCAAGAATCATCAACCCAGAAAATCCATAAAACTAATTTTGCACTTTAAAATAAAAAGCATGTCATAGTTCAGCATAGATCGAAGATGATGATAGTAAAAGAGTAAATATTTGATTGCTTTTCCCGTTGGAATCCGTGTACCATTCTGCTGCCCGACAAACATGTTTTAAGTTTGTAACAGTCATGAATTGTTCTTGCATGTGAAGTATTCTCAAAGGGATATGTATCAAAACGTTTCTGAAAAGTAAAAACACTAAATCGGCAAAAATCTACATTAATGAAAAGAATCCACGAAAACAAGAAGGGAAAAAGATTCGCATGAAGGAGCAGTTTTTCTGGGTAATTTCTTGAAAATTTTCCTCGAAGGTTTTAACATGAATTTTTCAATGGTGTCGTTAGATACAAAGATTGGAATCAGACCAACAAGAAAATTCAATTAATTTTCTTGGGAGAAATTCTCTTTTTTAGCRGTCTAGTCACTCTGTTGGCCACGTGTAACTGACAACACAAGACGATAACAACGCAAACTAAAACGAGCCCAGTCGCCCCAAAAGTTCAATAGGGGAAAACGATTTTGTAAATCATCAGCCATGCAAGAACCAGATCAGAGAATCGAGGTGAACGTAAATTCAATAACAAGTGATCAAAACGGGATAAATTCCTTGAATTGAAATCAGGTTTAACAGAAATCAGCAACCGAACCAGAGAAGATCATCACGGCTAAAGGGATGATTAGATTGATATAGAGGGGAAAAACAAGGGGGAAAGTGGAAAGGGACTCACATCTATGAAGGCATTCGTCAATGGCGGTGACCTCTTTCAGGAGCCTTTTACAGATGGGACATGAAAGGAGTTCTCTGATCTTCGCATGCCGAGCATCAAGGCCACTTATCTTCATCACCTTAACCCTTCTATTTTCCATTTCTCTTTTGGAAGCCATTCTTATCAATTCCCTCAGGAAAAAAAAAAAAAAAAGAAAACCCAGAAAGATTCTAGTGTTTGTTATTGTTTTAATTGAACAGTAGCTCAGCAGCGTTTTCAGGTGGATATGTTCACACCATTTTTACTCTTCTGCATGTCTCTCTCTACAAAACAAACCAACAAAAATCAATGGATTTTTTTTTTTTTTTTTTAACTTTTTCGACACTAAAAGAGAGAGAAATCTGGAACCAGAATGAGAGAAAAGCGAGAAATTTATAAAGGATCAGTTACCATGGATATGACTTCTACACTGAATATATCCTACTTCCTAGTTCGCTTTGCCTTTTCCATCGACACGCAGAAAGCGGCGGATATGGAAGGTGAGAAAGGGTGGTGAATTTTGGATTGTTCGAAGAAAACCAAAGTGGGTTTCGCTGGATTTGGAGTTTTTTACAATGGAGGGCTTCTGGATGATGATGATGATGATGAATGATGAGAAAGATGATGATCTCTTCGAGGCTTCTCACCACCATGAAAGACCAACAAGAGCCACTTCAATATGAGTTTACAATTTCAAGTTCGATGTCCATTATATAATTAAGAGTGTTGTGCAATATACATAGTATATTGGTACCTAAAAAGAAGTGTGAAATTTTCACTTTCAGTCCTTCGAAAACATAGGCATCCTCTTTTTTGGCATTTGAAACCTTTCTTTGATGTGAAAATTGTTTTATACACTTGTTTATCCKACCACAATATTGAATACCAATGTGAGAGAGTACAAAATTTTGGGGTACGTTGCATCATTTTTACTAATATCGGGTGGCGGATATGTTGCGATAGGTATATCCTCGAATGTACTGAATGACTATCCGCTCTGTCATTTACCATAAAATCTTTTTACCCCAACATTAATTTCTTGCATTTTGCAATCACCGCATGGGACCAAGAAGAGATGTTCCTACACGTTAGAATGGATTTATTTGGTATCCGTTAYAAATTGTTCATGAMTCACCTAAATTTTAACATAATTGTGCATTTTTCATGTATTTCTCTTTATTAGATACAAAGGATGAAAGAGTTGTTAGCACCAAAGAAGTTGTATACATTTAAATTTAGTGTAAATCCGGAATATTTTTATCTTAAGAAAACTTAGTACCTTACTTTGCATCAAATCTACTGGGATTGAGAAATAACAACATTCTTAAGTGTATTTAGACTACTTKCGATTTCATCACTTAGTTTTAGAAAGCAAATAATCCAAAAAATATTTCATTAATTTCGTAATGTCTGGTGTGGTGACGTGTGTGTGACTAAGGAAAGATGCTCCAGTAAAGCATGTAATGTCCGTTACAACTTACACAGTATCTTTATACATTTAAATCTCCTGAAGAATAATTTCGTACATTTTACCTTGCTCAATAACTTTTGGGGGTTAGTGAAGTCATTTACAACAACAATACCTCAATTTATCAACTAACCACAGATATGAATTTCATTACTATACAGCAATAAATTTGAGTAATGAACAATTGTCTAGGGAAAAACATATACTAGGAAGGAGCACTCTATTTCAAACATGAACCTTGATGAATCTTCTTGGGGATTGATGTTTATGATGCAATCATGCAATGAGTTACCCCAATTCCTAGATTTCGTTCATGAATATGTTAGGGATCATTGCATTGATTCATGGTGATTTTTATATTACTTGAATCATGCAATTCCGCCACACTATTTGCCTCATTTAATACATTAATAAAACAAAAAATTAAAAAAAATATTCTTTCATAGTATATTTGCCATAAGTTCATCAAATTAAAGAGTCAAATAGATTATTAACCTGCAATGTTGCATGCATGAGTCAATAATTTCATGCATGGGTGATAATAACATTTAATGTAACTCAGGGTGAAAAAACACACACACACACACACACATGTATATAAAGAAAAGAAAGAGATTAATATATGATTTTTTGGAAAAATATTGGCATTTTTTTTCAATATTTTGTTAAAAATAATCTAATATGGAAAGTTAGGATTTATTAACCCTAGCCCCTTGTAAGTAATGTAACTCAGGGTAAAAAAGGGAAGTTTAAAATAGCATTTCCATATTCATATATTTAAAAAGATATGGAAAGTTAGGACTATTGCAAATAATATATATTTATTCTTAAACACGTGCAAATCTATTGCTAAATGATCTTATGTTAACAAAGTAAGCTTAATCATCCTTGAAATGGAAAGTTTAGTATTAGGGTTGCAACCACATACCCACCTCTAGGCTAATAATAGAAACCTTTGCTCTAATTATTAGTATTAATAGGAATCCAACGAGTACTTGTTCTTTTGACTGAGATCTCAATAATCATCTTGCACAAGCACTTTTAAATTACGAGTCAATCATCATTTATATTAATAAGCATCATTCCTTATTACTTAATACATGTAAAGTCGTCAAATATACAAAATTAAGATACAATATTAGTACCTTTAGATGAATATGCCGCATATATTTTGCTAACAAGCTTACCTATAAATGGCAACTAAAACATTAAGTTGGATATTCGATAGTGAAAATATCAATCTCACACGTCATCACCTCGTCATGTATTCATTATTTTTATTATTATATTGAACTAAACAAAACAACTCAGCATATTATTAATGAAATATGTATTGATCGAAATGAGCTTTATTTTAGTTCATTCTCACATTTAAATATAAAGAAGATTTGAGGTGAAATCTGAAGGGTAACTAGTCCTATCCCTAGAAAGTCCATTTGTTTGCTCCACAGCCATATATTAAGGGTATGAGAAGTTGTGCGGTATTTACTAATTGTTCACTGATCTTCGATCTAAAATGAAAAGATTATGCTGTGGTTTCACGATCCAATGAGCCCTTCTACAGGGAGGATGACTACAAATACAAGGGCACATAAACCCGCCGAAATGAGCCTTGTGAGGAGGATCAGAAATGATCATGCGTACCAATGTGAGAGAGTACAAAATTTGGGGTAGGTCGCATCAATTTAACTAATATCGGCGGTAAGTTACGATAGATATTGTCTTTGAATGCATCGAATCAGTATCCACTTTGTCGTTTACCATAAAATCTTTTTATCTCAGCATTAATTCTTGCATTTTGCGGCAACTGCGTAGAAAAGATGCACGAACACATTATAATAATATTATTTGATATCCGTTACAAAGTGTTCATGACTCGCATAAATTTTAACACAGTTATATATTTTTATTAGATAGTGAAGATAAAAAAGTTAATCGATGCCACCAAAGTTGTATACATTTAAGTTTAGTGTAAATTGCGAATATTTTTATTTTAAGAACAAATGTAGTACATCATACATCATCAAACTACTAATATGGAGAAATAGGAACATCCTCAAGTGTATCTTGAGTACTTTCGATTTCATCACTTAATAATGATAAAAAAATTAATCCAAAAAATATTTCATTAATTTCTCAACGTCCGGTGCGGTGACGTRTATGAGAAAGGAAGATGTCCTAATAAAGCATGTAAACGTCCGTTATAAAGTGTCTTTATATACTGAAATCTCGTTGAGGACAATTTCATASTTCTTACCATCCACAGTAGTAGTTTTTGATATTTGCGGAGTCATATACAACATCAATACCTCAAGTTATCAACTAACCATCGATATTATTTTCGTCACTATATGCAATACATAATAGTGACGCCAAATAGTATCTGTCACAATAAATCTAAGTAATAAACAATTGTCTAGGAAGCTCCCTCTATTATGTATAGCCTCACATATTGAAATTTAAAAGAAACGGAATACCAAATAGGAGAATGAGATGAAAAGGGAAAAAAACAAGGCAAAAGTCGATTACAGTGAAACTAGATTCAAATTATGAAGCACTGTGTACCCTCTTCTTCACCCATTTCAGCATCGTGAGCAAGAACCTCTTGATTTGTTTGAACTTATTTCCAAGTTCCTGCACAATAGGATTAATGGCATTTTCATACAACGAGTGTCAAAGCAAAACCCATGTAATAACAAGATTGGGAAGATTAAATATTCTAACCTACTGATTTCGACAGCAGCAAAAGATGTAAAACCACCCACATAGAGACCAAATCGTTCCCAGGCTAATCACTGAAGGTAAAATGACAGAGTTATTCCTGAGACTTATTTCAGTAGGAAATACTACCTTATATCAACAGAACAGGTTGGAGATAGCATTAACCGCTTCATTTTCCCAATAACATGGCTAGCAGTCTAGGCTGGTACAGGTTGAGCAAAGCCCCCTTGATGTCGTYCAATTATTTCCCTAAGAAACCATTATCAGAAATCTCTAGTGTAGTTCAATTATTTCTCAGCTATTGAAGTATGAAATTCAGAAGTTTTGATTTCTGAAAAAAAATGTAATCTTTACGGCTGCCCAGAAACATTCATTGAAACATCAGAAAAGAAAGTAACCAAACCCTCGTCGTCCGAATTCAACAAAAACCCAAGTCATACTTCCCGGATACAAATCAAACATAATGTTTCGAAATTGATTGAACTTCCAGCTTCATTCAATTCCGGGCTTAAATCATAGAAGCCTTTCATATTCCGGTAGACTCCAAAACATACATTTACAAACGAAATTCCCATCCCTCTTCTTTCTTTCCCAAACTGAAGAACCACAGTTCAGGAAACTAAAATTATGTAAACTTCAGAAAATAAAGAAAAGGAAAAAAATGAAGAAGAATATTTAAGCATTTCGCATAACTTCTCCCAGCCTCCACAACGGCAAACATCCAAAAGTAAAACTGAAATCAAAATTCACACAAAAATGCCAAAGCAAAAGCTTAAGAGACGTACCAATAATTACCTTTAAACTAACAACAATGCGTCTTTCACGGCCAAGCATAGTGGAGCTGTAAAGGGATAAGATAAAAGATGGTCGACAATGCGAAGATCACGAGGCGTGAATTTTCACTCGATGCACGCTCAGTTTCTTAACCCGAATCATTTGTTCCAACTCCGAGACACAATTCCTTTCTTCTTCACACCTGCACCTGGATCCGCCGGCACTACTCTCTCGACCTATCATCACCTCTAACCATCCCCGGCCTAACCTGTCCTACTTCGAAAAGTAATATATGGGTCCTACAACCACAATTTCAGAGACTAGGGTATGAAGGGATGGAAGAAAGCATCCAGAGATTTCATGGTTTTTCTCTCTGTGTGCGAATGACAGCTAGCTCATGGCTCAATCATCCTRGCAATATCTGTTCCAGGCGGTGAAAGCAACSTCACTGATGGACAATTCATACGTTCATGAAAACCAGCATTTCTGGATATGCTATTTATTGTTGTCGTTAAAAATAAAAAAATAAGTATTCATTTTTAAAATATTTTTTTTGACAATTTAGTATACCAAATTAATTTCTCATATTCTGTTCAATAAAGAAATATGTTTTGTAACTATCATATATAGTACGAAGTTAATGAAAAAAATTGACAATAGTTTGAACAAATTGTCAAAGAGATATTCGAATTTTAACTTTAACTAATTACTCTCTTTTTAATATATATCTATACTTTTATTTGACCGATTACCTTTATTGAAGAGCGATGTCATTCAATTGAGTTAGAAAGAAAAGAAAATTATAATCTTAAATATTTAATAAAAATAATGAATTTTCCTTTGATAATTAAGTCTCTTTTTCAAAATTCAAAAAAAAAAAAAAAAACAAAGACGGAAAAAAGAAAGATCAAAACCAAAGATGTAGCCTCAATTTATTTGAGAGAAATCGCTCATGATGTTATTCAAAAAAAAAAAAAATCGAAGACCACCCTCCATGGAAGACCACCTCAGTCACCTCTTTTCCTCTAGAGGTGGCAGGTGGGGGGAGAGAGGTGGAAAACGAGGGGGTGCTATATTTGGGTATCCACTTTCATTAACGAGGAGCAACTTGAATTGGATTAATTGGAAAAAGCGTGAAAGTTGAAAAATTAAATCTTAATTGTTTCGATTAAGTAAAGAATTATTAAAAAAAATGGTTTAAGTGAAGAAATTGATATGATTGGAATTTTTAATTTAGTTTCAATCTAAAACTAATGAATAAAAAAGAAATCCAATTATAATTGAAAATTTTCAATCTTCATACCTCAATAAAATGCTCACGAAAATATAAATAGAGTCGTGAATAATAAATGATTAAAGCCTATAAATTATTGTGAAAAATTACATTGAGCATTTTTCGATTACTTTTTAAAATAAAAAAATATTTCTGAAGGTGCTTTTCTAAAATAACTTTTACTTAYGAATGATGTTGAAAAACTAATAATTTATTGACTTTTTTAATAGTTAAAACAAATAAACTTAGTAGAACARGCTCGACTAATAAGTTTGCGGATGATAGTTAAAACCCCGACTAGGTTACAGCGTAAAAATATTCCCTATACAATAGGATTACTCATGAAAAATTTCTATCTACTTCAATAAATTGTCAATCAGATATTTGAACTTTTAATTCTATTAATTATTCTCTTTTGCGATAAATTTAAATAATGTAAACGGTGTTAAAAAGAAAAATAAATTGCCTATAATGTCTTTACGTGTTAAAATTTAAAAATCCCTTTTTTGTTGTCTATTGAATATATGAAGAAGGAAGATGAAGATCTCCTTTTTCAAAGATTTTTATTCTGTTACCAAAAAAAAAAAAAAAAGATGCGAATTAAGGGAAGACGAAGACTATAAGTAGCAGAAGCTATGCAACTATATTTSGTTACCCAACTTTGCTGGTACCATGTCCGGTTTTGATGAAGAATTTATTTATCGTTAATCGCTTAATAAACTTGTACATTCATAACCATTCAACCCAGTTCTTTAYGAAGATGAATAGTCATTAATCATCTAATGAACTTAAGTAAACACTTAWTCATGACGAAAAATAAGTTAAAAGCCGTCATAGTCTACCTAATCCACTTGAAAGACTTGATATGGGCAGACAAAATCACCTTTGCTACTCAGTAGATTGCTGATGCATTGGAAGAATGCCAAGTTATATGCTACTTATATGCATTTTGTTCACTAGATCTGGTCTTATCTGCATCAGAAATATTTCGTTTTCTCAGTTCGATTCTTGATATCAGAAAGAACCCATTTACTAAACTAATGAGTATGGATATGAGAAAATCAAGGATAAATATCTGACTAAAGAAGGTAAGTTGCTCTGCCAGGAGGAAAATGGCCCTGGCAATATCACCAGCCTTGGTCACTGCTCGATGATGATATTTGATCTGAATTGATAACATTACACTTCAGTTCACGATCCAATAAGCCCTTTATAACGAGCATAAAAAATAATGAGTACAAATACAAGGGCACATAAACCGGCCGAGAATATGACCACCTGTTCAGCAACAGAACATCAAACTGTAAGTGAACTGAATAAACTCAACAAGAAGTAATCACAAAGTTACAATGTTAGAGTTTTCTACTTACCCATTTGAACATGTAACCATGATCGTCATTCCAAGTATATGGGATGTTCATGCCAAATATTCCAGCAATCAAAGAATACATAGCCAAGCAGACAGTTCCTGAACTAAGAACGAGCTCTAGCTGAACCCAAAACGGGAAATTAATCATATTAGTTGAASAGCGTCGGTCCAAAACCAAGAACAGAGAGAAAAAGAATGTAGCAAATAACTCCAACATAACCCGGATACACATATATACAGTACCTGAATCAGCTGATTTCGATGGTTGTCAAGCTGAAATAGAACCAGAAGCATTGGCAATTTTAAGATCATAATGCAACCAGGCAGAATGCATAGAGATGGAACATAACTTTGCTGCCATTCAAGTTACCTGGATATTTATGTAGTCTTCGGTGTTATCAATATATTCACGTAGCTGCAAAATTATTGTTGAGAATTGTTTAAATACTGCAACAATGTCAATACAAAACTGTCTGGCCGGATGCATATAATATTAACATCAAATCAGAAAATCACATTAACATAGGTGTAATTGCAGTAAGTCAAATCTTTGTGCTCACATTTCCAGATGTTCTTCCAGACATTGCAGTAGTATACATCTTACACTGGCATTCTTCTCAACCCCTCACGACACCCAACAAAAAATTGGGAAAACAGGAAAAACGAAAATTGCAGTCGAAAATACTACTTATAGGGAGCGACTGAGATTGGGGGATGGATGTGATAACAACATATGTAAGATGTTCTTACTTATGGTTCTCAGATTCAATATATTGCCAAACTAGGAGAAAGTTGATTCTGAAGAACTATAGTGCCACAACCAAAAACTTATCTTACCATCATGTGTTATTTGCTTGCAATGCAATTTTTTTCTTGTACCAATTACGTAGAAGAATCAATATACATATCTTACATGTACGGAGAGAATTTTGTTGAATCTAGAGTCGTAGACATCCATTAATAGCATGTAAGATTGAGTGAAGATAATAGATGCAAAAAGGTAGAATTTCACATACCGTAGTTAACTTGTTTAGAGTACCATCAATTTGCATGAAGTATGCCTGCAAATTTGTGGGTAGTATTAATATTTCAATGTACACTGAAGCATAATGGATGCAAGTAGGATATTCTGTGTTACCTCAAGTAACATCTCAAGCTCCTCAACATCATTCTCATCCCCCCGAACTGTGGCTAAACTTGCCCGACTAGCCCTGGATATCCTTGAGCCTATTGTGGGAGATGCAAGAAACAAACTGGCTGCACCTGAACCAGGTGAAGATGCACCAGCCAACTTCCGAGATAAGTAAAGGTCAGCCATATCATCATCGTCATCCAAAAGTTGTTCGAGCTCATCTCTCACCTATAATGAAGCACGGATGTAAACCAACTGTAGTTAGATCACAAATATTCCTCTTCTTCTCAAAAATAGTCATATATCCCAAAAGGTGCTCCTAACAGAATCACTGCAGAAAATGCATAAAATGGCTAGAAAGATTTCAATTGGGAGAAAACATGCATAAAACAGACAATTGGAAGCTTTTTGTACTTACTCCAAATAAAGAATAAAAATTTTAAAAAAATGAAGAAGTTCCCCAAGAAGAACATGCAGGAGATCAGGGGATAGCAGTTCCCATCATATCGGTAGTCTTAGATGAGCAAAGCATCCATAGGAATATGCAAAACACAAATTTCAAATCATAATTTCTCTTAATTTGAAATAGCCATAAAGAGATGATGGTATTAAATTACCCACTGTACAGATTTAACAAGAAAATGATATATGGCAGTAACAAAGTGTCAATTACATTCAGTTTGTGCGCTAGAAGAATGAAGAGTAGCACTACCTTTTGCACGCGAGCAGTCAACCTTGTCATTTGACTCTTTAATTTACGAACTCTGTCTAAGTTACGGCTACTTATCTGCACGTTTAATCAGGTACGTGTAGATCAAGAAGTGAGCAGCTATTACTAACTTATCCCCTTCAAAAGGATTAAGGAAGAGGAAAAGAAAAATGAAACAGGAAAAGTGAGAAGTGAATGAAGAAGAAAACAATCTACCCCCTATAATCAAATGGATTATGCGTCTGGCTTGCAGCTAAAAGAAGTCCACAAAATTCAATAAATAATAACTAAAATAATTATTCCTGTAAAAGCAAATTATGATTAACAACTAATCATCGATCTTGGAGAAGAAGACATGGAGACCGTTACAGTTCTACTTTGCTAACTGTCCTATTGACAGGCTAAAAGTTCTCCATGATTTCAGATGGCCCAATTTAGTGACAAAGAATAAAACAGGATGCTGGTATTGCTTGTATTAACTGGGCAATAGAATACTACAAAACAAGTGAGCATCCAGGGAACAGCTTCTAAAAGGATAATCTCTGTTTTATATTACAAATAATCACATTAGTGAAACCTTCTTACAATTTATCGACCGTCCAAAGGCTTGGCACACAAGAAAAAAGTTTTGGAGATAAAACAAGGAAACTTCTGACACAAATAATCACATTAGTGAAACCTTCTTTCAATTTATCGAGCATGCAAAGGTTTGGCACACAAAGAAAAAAGTATTGGAGAGAAAACAAGGAAATAATCAGAAGTCACGTGGCTAATGATCCCCAAATTCAAAGGAACCCTTAACAGAAATCGGAAAAGGAAAAACACAGAGAGAAAGAGAGAGAGTTTTATGATGATCTGAAGTGAATAGAAAAAGTACAGAATAAAGTGCACCTTGGATGTAAGCATATCTAGAGCTGGGTAAACAGCACTCTCCAATTCTATAGTGCGGGCAGCATGGTAACTACATATTGCTTCCAATGCTACCTCCAGGGCTCTAAATTCAAATGGAGATTCTGTGTTCCATAATGCAGAYGATTAGGAGAAATAGAATATAGCCTGACATATAGAAAATAAAAAAACAAGGAATATCAAATAGGAGAATGAGATGAAAAGGGGGGGTGGGAGGGAATTCAATCATCATGAAACTAGTATCAGAATTATTAAGTACGATCTACTCTATCAAGATTGGAGAATGCTTGGTCAGTTGAATTGTAAGGCATACCATCTTCTTCACCCATGTCAACATCATGCTGGGCAAGAACCTCTTTGCCAGTAGCCTGGTCTTCAGGATTTGCATTGATTGGTTTCAACCGCCTTCGAAGTTCCTCCACAACAGGAATGACATTTTCATCCAATGGGTCCCGAAGCAAGACCTATTTAATAGCAAGATTAACAAGATTCAATATACGGACTGTAGAGTCTCCTAATCTTTTTCAAATCACTTCTGATTTCAGAAGCAGCAAAAGAAGTTGAAACCATTCTCAGGTACAACATTATTCCAAATTTAATCATTGAAAATTAAAATGTCCGAACAGAGTTATTCCTGACTATTAATTTCAGTGGGAAATACTACATCATATYAACAAAGATAGCTGGAAATAGCATTGCTTTTCCTTTTTCCAATAACCTGGCTAACAGTCCATGCTGTACAGTTTGAGTAAAGCCCMAATGAACGGATAGCAGAAAATGGGACTAAGCCATTCTTAGGACCAAAGTATATAAACCTACAAGCAATATAAGCCTATATATGTCTCTATTTGTCTGCATATGGATATAGCAACAAAAAGGTTCTTATTAGATACTTGRTAATAACACAAAAGGATTTAGCATTTGTATAAATCTTTTAACTAGSTAATTTATTCTCAAATTGACATGAACTTCTATAWTAGTCCTACATATAAATGAAAACACAAACAAATTTTTTTTACCAAGCACAAAGAAGTATTGCATCAGTCAGAAAAAGAGTTCTGTTTAAGCTTCAGCAAGAGTTATAAATGTTATGACTGGCTCAGTTACAACCCAAAAGATAGAGCTTGATTGGAAAATTCCCTTAAAGAAAGAGGGGGCAAAGTTATTAAAATAAAATTAAGAAAGAAGACAAAAAGGGGGAAGCTGGCAAGGTATTCCAGAAAGATACTACAAACTTCAGAAAATGATTATAAATCTTTCTGTGAGCAGATTATGTAATTCAATAGATTTCTTGTTTGTTTTTCCCACTGATATTTTCGTTAGGTCATTGCAAACATCAATCCCATGATAGCTCAAGCTTTTTCACAAGCTTCATGGAGGTCAACTTTACAAGAACATGAAGGGCTACGGATTTGCTTAGTGTAAATACAAATAGAAAACAGTATTTATTTAATAGAAGGGGGGGAAAAAAAAAAAAAAAGAGAGAGAGAGCATACCTCTTCAGAAGTAATGATAGCCTTGATGTGCTGCCATTTCCAACAAAAAGAACATACAAAGAAAYCACTATTAGAAATCCATAGTGTAGTTTAATTAGTCCCCAGTTATTTTAGTCTATGAAAATTCAAGAAACATACACTGAGTTGAGTGCATATGTAAACCTCAATATGGAAGGCATAAATTTCAATTTCTGGAAAAATGCAAACTTTCGGGCTCCCCAGATTTACATTGGGACATTAAAGGCAACAGATACAGAGAATGTAACAAAATCCCCTTTATCTACCTTAAACGAAACCAAGCGAGTAGACAATTTTTCTTTTTCTTCTCAAGTACCCGAAATCGATCTCAAGTCCAAGTCATACCTCCAGCAAACAAATCAAACGTAAAGTTTTGGACTTTGATTCCGTTCAATTCCAATACCCGATTCTTTTTTTCCCCCCTTTTTTTTTAATTAGTCAATCAGAATACACCAATTCAGGGCGTAAACCAAACGCTTTCATAATCCACTAGACACACTCCAATACATACATTTACAGAGGAGATTCCCATCCCTCGGCTTTCTTCAATAAACTAAACAACCTAGTTCACTGAGCTGAAAATTATTTGAATTTCCTAAAGATAAGAAACAAGTAAGCATTCTGCATAACTTCCCAGGCTCCCCAGCAGCCAAAACGGCAAACGCAAATCAAAATTCCCRCATAAGAATGCCAAAGAGAAAACACAAAACAGAAAACACGTTTCACATAATACCTCTAAATTGAGAACAATAGCTCTTTCACGGCCAAGAATAGTAGAGGGATAAGACAAAAGAGGATCGATAATGCGAAGATCGCGGGCATGAATTTGCACGCGATGCATGATCGCGTATTTGTCAACGTCCAACATCGTTTCCTGACCCAAAGCATTCATTAGGATCCAACTCCGACACGCAACTCCTTTTTTCTTCACCCCTCCACCCATACCTGCAACTGGATCCGCCGGCACTACGTACCCGCTCTCTCGACCCATTATCTCCTCTAACCATCCCCTAGTAATATACGAGTCTGAAGAGAGTACCAATCCAGATTTTCAGAGATTGGGCTTAAGGGGAAGAAGGAAAAATGTCCAGAGATTTCATCTCTTTGTGTATGTCTATGGTCTGTGTCTGAACTCCTTAGCGACAGAGAGGGGACTGCTGGAGAAAGAAGAAGAAAGTAGTCTTTCGCTGGACTACCACGCAAACCCATTATGCGCGTRCGTTCAGGGTAGCTTTTTTTCATCTCCCTTTTCTTTTTCTTTTAATGATTTTTTTTTTTTGTGTAAATCTCTCAATTAATTTGAATTATGAATGAGATATACATRAGCTCTGCTTTTCACTTCAATGCTACCTCGAGTATCTTACTATGTACAAATTTGTAGAAGGTAGGTACAATTCAGTACTTGAATTAGGTGACTTGCATATTATTAATMTTTAAATTTCATCTTTTTAATCAAATATATTTATTTCGATTATATTTAATAAATTTAAAATTAAAGTCTAAATAATAAAATTAAAATTTAAAAAATAATTAAATTTAATAATTGAAAACTTACTTTGTTATATGAAAGTTAAATATTAAATTTGATATTTTAATTTTTCAATATCTTTTTAAGCTAAGTAATCATATCTCCACTTACAATTTATAAAAAAATTAAAATATAAAACGACAAATATGGAGTTGGATTATCAAAGTGGACCGTCACCCTAAAGACGAGCGAGAGTAGGGTCTTAGGAAATGTATGACTTCTATATATAATAAGGCCAGTGGCATAGTATTTCGTTTTGGTACTTTTTGGTCTTTTTGTATATGTTATTGGCTTAATAATGGTGAATTTAATAAGAATTCTTTCTTTAGTCTTATTTAGTAAGCCAAATTTGTCTTCTTCTGCTTAGAGAGTTTTCATGTGGAGTGCATGTCCTATTTATAGTAAAATAAATAAATATGTTTAGGTTATAAGCCAATTGGAACATTAAGAACTATTATTGAACATAAGGTAGCTTTGATTGCCACGTCATTTTCTGCCCAATATAATATTTTTTATTTCATGACTTTTAGAAATATTACACTTCGCAAATGAAATAATGTTCTTAATCAAGGAAACATAAATAACAACAAGTTGTAATGATTTTTTTTTAATTTTACCAAACCCTTTTAATAAAACTAGAGGTCTACAGTTAAATAATAATTAAATTATATTTAAAACAATATATTATCATTTACAAATTTATTTAATAACTATTAATTTATTATATAAAACTTTAATTTAATAATACTTTAATTCGTTCATAATAGATGGAATAAAATATATGTGACTTTTTGAGTAAATATATATGTTATATTTAGTGGAAAATACCACGGATTTAATTCCTCTTCTTTTATATTTCTAGTTTGACTAAAATGCAGTATAGCTCCTTTGCTTTGACTTCACTTCAACTCGGGACTTAAAAGCATCAACACCACCTTCCTCTTCTACTTCCAGGCTACCGCCGCTGCCGACCTCCATCATTGTGTCTTTTTCTTTGGAAATAGTGGCGGAGTAAACCCATACTTTAAAATTGTTCTATAGTGACCTAATTATTAATTTATTTTAAAAAAAGAATATTTCTCTCTATCCAAACAATCAGATTATCACTATGCATTATCTCCTAATCGGTTGGGCAAATTGTCCTTCACAATCTTTCTTATGGAAAATAGTATTTCAATAGTAGCATTAACAGCCAGCAGAGTTTTAATGCTACAATCAAGTCAAAAGCTTATAAACCAAATGATATATCATATTCTTTATTGCCAAAACTAAATTATCTTGTAAAAAAAAAAAAAAATGACTAACTTATCAACAAGATTATTGAGACCCTTTTAACCAAAAGCTTTCTGGACTGCTAAGGAAACTTCTTGATCGGAAGGTTATTTGTGATCGATCTTAACYGGTGATAGAGAATATTTTATCTGTCATTCATTCTGGAAGGCGGAGACTGGATTCAAAAGGTTAAATACTGAGATATTGAGCTCATATTAGATGTTGTTTTATGATGATATTTTTATAATTCTTTACTTAGGTTCCATTTGATAAAATTAAAGTTTGAAAAGTAATTAATTGTGATAACATTAAATATTTACTTAGGCCTTGTTTTATTTTGGTACTCTTCCTTCTCAAGTTCTCTCGATATGAATTTCTAGATTTCTATTTATAGGTAAAACGAATTGATTTAATTGATTAAAATCTCTTTTAGRAGTGACGTGACTTTACTCTATTAATCGAGTTATATCTTTGACTTTCACTGTCTGAACCTCGTCATCCTTGACACTTGTCAACCTTAATTACTTTTCGATTTTAATGAAAGTATTTAAAATCAACTCTTAATTATTTAAATAAGTTATGAAATTTTAATTTAATAAAATTCTCATATCACGTTACAGCTCAAAGATAGGTCTCGAATGAACAAATTATGTTACAAGTCCAATAACTTATATTATTTTCCTGCACAATCTTTTTAAAATATTTGGACTCCTTCATTTTTCAAAAGTTGACTCCTTTTCTTTTCAACATTGGGCCCCCTTCTTAAATATTGAGCCCTATTCGTTTTCAAACTTTTGGCTTGTTTTTATTTTTTGATCAGTTGTTAGGCTCATTTTCTTCGGCCTACCTCTTCTGGGCCCCTTCTTTTTTCTCTCTCTTTTTTGGGCCCTTCATGTTCACAATTCACATTGATTTCCTTGGCCCACTTTTCCTTCTTTTTCTTCTCGGATGGAACTTCCCTTTTTTTCTTCTTTTTTTTTTTTTAAAAGCTCTATCTAATCGGATAGATGTATACAATCTAATTTCAAATAGTCTAAACTATAATTTAGACATATTTTACATATTGGAGTTGTATGAAACTTTGTCCTTCTTAATCCTAATCAACTCTCTTTTTCTTTTATCTATATATTTGTACATCATGTATATAAGCTTCCTTTTTTACTTTTTATTATGCGCTGTTTAACTTCAATATCTTCGGTAAGTTCTTGTATGTTTCTTCATGTCCTCAAATAATTTCTTTCGTACTTGGCCTTATTATTGCATGGCCAATTCTTTAGTTTTGATGTAGCCTTTGTTCTTACACTTGAAAAGCTCGCAAGGAGCATCTTAACAAGGACAAGCGAGATATTTCTCCAAAAGAAAAATAAAGAATAGCTAAAAATCTCCCAATTTACTAAAAGAAATTTCGCATGAGTCATGCGCGTCTGCATGGTTTTTCCCCTATTTATGAAAAGTATTTCTTTTTAAATGAAAGAATCCAATAATATTTTGCTTGCTTGTCCATTTTTACTTTTTTTTTGTTTTTTTTTTCCTGTTTTCCCCCCCCCCTTTCTTTCATTTTTTTTTTGTTTGCTTTTGTCCTGTTGTTCGTTGCTTCTCTTTTTTGTCGAATGCTTTTTTCTTTTTTTATTTGGCTGTTTTCTCTCTTTTTTCCCGCTGTTTCCTCTCTTTGTTTGTTTTTTTCCCTTTTTCTGTGTTTCTTCCTCTTCGTGGATCGGTTGGAAAGTACAAGCGATTGCGGACCGCTCGAGTTCTTTCTTCTGTTTCTGCAGTCGCCATGGCGACCGCTTCGATTCTGTCTTCTGATTTGTTCCATTTATTTCTATCTTTCGTTTCTGCGGTGACCATGTCGGCGGCTTTCTATGTTACTTCTTCACACGACGGATGGCACGCTGCAATTTTGCTTTCTTTCTTTTTGCTAGATGTGGTACCTRTATGGCTTGCTTTGTACATAGCCTCCTTGTTGACTACAATTAAGCTATTGGCTAGCCAGCTCATCCTCATTGCCAGAATAATCACCTTCATTATCTTCAATTAATCTACTAAAACTATGTCTTTGGGGCCTAGCATTGACTGGATCAAAGTTAATAAGAAACAAAGTCTTTGAAGGTCTTGTATTAGCTGAAGATCTCCTGGGACTACCAGGCCTTCTACCGCCATGTCCTTGCTTGGCCTACTCCACACGAAGTCTACGTCACTTTCTACCAAACTCTACCCGATCCAGCCTTCTAATGTCATCCTTAGCATCTCGTTCATCTTCCATGTAGATGAAAGCAAATCCTGATTTCATATCCACCCTCTCAAACTTCCCATATCTTCTAAACAGTCTCTTAACATCGGATTGACGTGCATCAAATTCCAGATTACCACAGAASACGAGCCTCATACTCAWTCCAATAGTATTTGAAGCGATGGAGTTTTGWGACCAAATTATGCGATCCAATGCCGTGGTTCAAAAGAGGAGTAGCCGGGCATCTTCTGGCTTGCACTTTTCCTGAATTGTTCTCAATGTAAGATCAGCTCCTAGTCCAGCAAACCCAAGTGCTCTGGAGAAAGCAGTATGAGGAACTCTCCTCTTCTTGGGCTTCCTCAGTTTCTTGAGCCTTAGGAGATGCATTGCTGCCAGGAGAAGCCTCCGCTTTATTATTGTTAAGGGAAGGAGCATCAATAGCACCCGCTGTCTTAAAATCGAATGCAATCCTCTCAGCGTTAGGCTCCCCCTTGGAATTAGCGAGAGAAGTTTTCGGAAGGCAGGATACAAATGGAACGGGATCTAATTGCGATTGAGGCAGTGGCGCAGTCGGCTCGTATACGCTCTCACCGCCATAACCTTACATGCCTCAAGCTTCCAGGCTGCCGCAAAATTTCCAATCTGGGCATAGCATTTATTGCAAAAAAATTGCAAAAATTTGAGGAAATTTTCATGTGGGTCTTGCATGTTTGGAGCTGAAAATGATGAAAGCTTTGCTCGATGATTGCTCGTCCTACGAGGAACTCTCTGATAAGGGCTTGCGTGGCATCAACGACGGTGTCGTGGCCGAGTCAATAGGCCCCGGAGTAGCTGCTTCCTCATTGAAATCCATATGTTTGAAGAATTTGTGTGATGGACTGAGCTTTGGGCTGTTCATTGTTGCCTCCCTCCTTTTGGGCAGATTTGGAGATTGAACTGGGGCCAAGTGATGACTTTTTTTGGTATTTGAATTGGGTCAGGCTCTTTCCTTTTTTTGCTTGACCCATAATTGACCTTGGGCTTGGGTCTTTGCATTACTCTTTTTTCCTTTTGGGCCATGAACTTGTTGGACCCTAGAACTCCCTTCTTTTTCTTTTGGGCCACGAATCTACTGGCCCCGCACTCTTTTTTTTTTTTTTTTTTTTTTTTTTTCCTTTTTTTCTTTTTTTTTTTTTTTTGCTTCCAGGCTCACGTTTTCCAATACCTTTTTTTTTACCCTCTCTATTTTCTCTTCTTTTTCTTTTTCCCTTTTTGACAAATTTGACATTCTTTCTTTTTGTAAGTCTCAACATACATAATTTTTAAATTTTTTTTGTAGGTCGTGCAATTCGAAATCTCTAGAAAATAAAGATAAAGATGTTGAGAAGTTAAAGTCACACATCTTCATCTCAGACAATTAAAGGGGATCTCAATTCAATCCTATGACTTTGGATATTCTCCCGGCAATATTGAAATACTCAAATGTAGATCAATTTTCCAACAAGGCGAATTTACACATTGATAGATGGTTTTTATCATGCTCCAAGAAAGTATTTGACTCATCCTTCGTCTAATTAACCCGAAAACTCTTATTGTTGTTGTCTTCAACTCATGATGCGAGTACAAACTCCAAAAACTTTTATCTTCCTTTTACAGATTGCAACCTTGACCAAGCTTCTTGGAATGCCCTTATTACGAACTTTGGCGAGACTACTAATACACGAAACTACTGGGATTGGCTGGAGACTATTTTCATAAAGTATAAGAAGCTACCTCGTGACTCAAAAATATATGATGCTATTTTTGTTTTTTGGTTCACATACAATCGCTATGGCAATGTCATGCATCCTTTTGCGAGCTTTGGCATTTTTTCGAAGAACACATCACTTTGATTGGTGAGCTATCTATTTCACTTTGGGACTTGAGRAGCCTTGGTAGTCTTTCTATTTATGGCTTGTTTTAYGACGAAGTGATCCTTTTTGCCAAGGAACTTTAAAAGATGGAYAGTGAAGGTAAMTAACTACCTGTTCCTCAAAGTTGTAAGTTTCTTTTCTTCAACTTTGGAAGGCTTGTAAATAGTGACCCACATAGAGTTTTCTTCGACGATTGGGTTGAATTTTGGTTTAAAAGACACACCAAATGCGCATCGCCTCCTCTAAGACAATATAACAGGAGAACTTCCGCAAAGCTAAGGATGTTGCATAACCTTCCAAGCATCATGAATAGTACTTATTTAGCGAACCTTTGATATCCTCAGTATTTCAAAGACTTTGAGAGGGAAGTATACTTGGCTGCAATTTTATCTTGTTGGATATGTAAATTTGGTCTTTCAGGTAGAGAGGTCAATTGCATCTGCCCTGGTGTCTTTAAGGTGGCTAGCCTTATGGCTTGCAAGCAGAAATTCTCACTAGATATACTGGCTTTAATGAATATCTACAATGGCTTGAGTAGGGTCTTCTAATCTTTATTCCTAAAGGAGTATCGAGCAGTCTTCACAATTCATTATGTGTACACACGAATTTCTCAATACTTTGGCACCCATCATGAGAGCAATAACTGCCCTTCAGTTGGACGGATGGTCAAATTCCACAGAGAGAAGATTGCCAAGTATTTCTCTCTTTCGGAGGCACATAAAATTTTCATTAGTGTGGATTCTTCTTGCATAAATTGTAATTGTATGATTGGTGACCTTCAATGATCTTTGCTGGATAATGGGTCTCTATCATCAAGTTGGTCTAATTACTTTGTTAGTTTATGTTCTAACTTTTTGACCATTCGACAGGATACTGTGTYTTTGATAGAATCTTATAGTCCACACAGATTTAGCAGACAATTTGGATTTTGTCAAAATGTTCGTGGTGATTTGAAGAAGAAATCTTATTCATACACATTAAAAGATGTGACTTAGTGAAAATCATATACTCGTCTTTATACATTATTTAATTGTACTTCCTGCGAAGATGTCAAAGCCACTTACTACCAAAGAATACAATACTTGGCGAAACTCTTGATCGAGTGGAATTGCAAGAGCTAACTCTAACAAAAAGAATATAGCGATCTCCAATCCTTGGAGACCTTTTTCTACTCGCGGCATTGGTGCTCCTTCTAAAGAAGCAGTAGCTCCTCCAATAAACAAGATATTGTTATGCATTCTTGCAGCAAACTTGCAGTCTAGAGTTGTGGGTCCTCTACAATTGGTGAGCAAATTGAGACCCATTCCAGTGAAAGTGGAACGGTGAGTAATATCAAACGAGATCGTCCATGGAATTGTCCTTTGAAGGATAAGAAGACAATAGGTAGCGCTACTACTTCTTCCAGCCTTTTGGAAAGAGTACCCAGTTCAACTATATCTYCTTAGGCTTTAGCACTTCATGTAAGTATATCATTCTTAACATAAATACTTTTAATTTTAAACTTCTTCTAATTCTTTGAATTTCTCAGTTAGGGGCACTTGAAGGTTTTTTGCATATGGATGAAATCTCCCTTCTTTCTGATGGGATTGATAGCGGCTTGTATCAAATTGAGTTATGCTAGAATGATAATGATACTGCTCAATCTCCTATAGTTGATCTACCATTGATTAGCAACTCGGTTGGCAAAGCAACTAGCACATTTTTGGAGGCAAGTGGTTTGCCTCTTCCTTTATGCAATGAAAGGGCAAGACCTTCTCAAAAGCAATCTGTTGCTGTCGCTGTTTTTGAGTTCCATGGAGTTGATATTATGAAGGCTGTCCTAACTTCACTATCTTTAACTTTTGTAGTGCCAAGTTGCTAAGAAGCTTGCTCAAACATCAATTGAGTCTATTTCTAYTTTTGAAGGAGAAGTGTTGATAGTATTTAAAAAGATGAATAGAATAGCTTATGTTGATCTTTCTACATTTAAGGAGTATTTGGTTAATTTTTTTGAAGGAGCTCGCAGAGATGACTCTTTAAGATCCTCTGCATGTGACCTAATGACTAAAGAGACACACTTTGAGGCTCTTTCTAGAGCCAAGTCATTGAGCCGAGATGAGCAAACAAACAACATTTGAGATGATCAATAACTTGCAAGAGAAACTTAACGCTCTTAAGAACAGGAAGAAGGAACTTCAAATCAAACTTAAGAGGAGCCGCGAAGAGTCAAAAAATTTGGAAGTTTTTTCTTCTACCAAGAGAGATGAGGTTGTTGCTATTCAAAATAATCCCTTTCAATCCRACAAGGCTGTAAAGAACTTAGAAGATATGAAGAAGCTCATTGAAGCAAACAAGCAAAAGATAATTAACTTTAAGCTTAATGTTTGAATGAACCTTATTTTATGCCCCCCATTTAAATACTTATTTACATATAATAAATGAATAAAATATGCATTTTCTCCCATTGTTCCTTTTTTTCTTCTCTTTTTCTTTTAAGTTTTTTTATTTCTATTTACAAATTATATACTTAATTGAAGGTTGTCTAGTTTGTTATGTTATGATTGAATTCAAAAATTGACTTCCGAGCTATCTATGCATCCCGAAAAGGAATTAAGTCAAAACATAGTCCAAGTGTGTGAAAGAAATTTTTGAGAATGGTCGTAAACAATTTACCCTCTTGCGGGGGGTCAGTAGTATCTATTTTTACCAACTTGGACATATTATGGTGTTTTAGCAGTTTTACCACAAATACCTCTGGTGATTATTTTCGCATTTTAGCTCATGCAAGTTCGAAACAACTTGTAGTTTAAGCTCGTCCAGTTGAAGAGCATCTATTTGTATCAACTTGGACTTGTTCGGTATTTTAGTAGTTTCACCACATGCGACACCTTTGGTGGCTGTTTTCTACAGCTTTAGCTTGTGCAAGTTGGGAGCAACTTGCAGTTTAAGCTCGTGTAGTCGATAAGCATCTTGAAATTTTATTGAGGCATTTAGACAGTTTAACTCTTAACAAGGCATACGTGTAGTTTAGACTCATACCCTAAGGAACATTTTTGGAGTTTTTTTAAAATTTGTAGATAGTTTTAACTCTTATTAAGGAATACATGCAATTTGGGCTCATGCACTAAGGAGCAACTTGCTTTCACGCATAATAACGCTTTAGGTACTTGCCATTGATGGGGCCAATGCTTAATTCATTTTTGTCAATAAGTTTTTATGAACCACTTAAAAATACACTTTCTGCACAACATATGTATCATTCCATTTTACTGTGAACTTCTTTATCTTTTGAGGATATATGATCGACCTTCAAAATGCAAGCACCATGTCACCAACTTGAAAAGAACGAGGACGAACTTTCTTATTGAAAGCTTTGGAGATGCGGGCTTGATAGCACTGCAAAGGTTGTTGCRCTTCTAACCTTCTTTCATCAAGTGCTTCTAACAATTGTTGACTTGCTTTATTGCAATACGCATAGGTGCAGGTTCCTTGAAACCATTGCTCGGGCAAGAACGTTCATAAAATACCCATTTTGTTTCAACATCTTCCATGTATCATTCAAGCCATGATCCTTTTACTCAATAATTCCAGGAATAAGTTTTCTTAGGCATTTTGACTTCGTGAGCCATACCTAACTTTAGCAAAAAGTTTGTATGCATTAGGATCGAAGCCCTCCTCAATTCTTTTAGAAGGTAACAAATTGTGATCTATGATTGGCCTCACCTCAAGCTGTACAAGCCTTTCAAAATAGGCTTTGGCTAYTTTACCACCTCAATTTTGGTCAAATGAATGGTGAATCCGTTCAAAGCTCCGACTTCAATAAAAAGAGACTGACATTCCTTCCTCATTGATCTTAGAGTATAACGAAGGACGATAGATGCTTGAGTATGTTGTACTTTTGCCTTACTGCTTTCTGCATTGCCCAAAAGTTTTTCAAGACTTTGAGGTTCTTTCCTCGGGAATTGATGAGGCTTGAGAGTTGCAATACTTCTTCTATGAGCTTTATTTTCTAGAATGTTACACTTTTTCGGTCGAGGTAAAACTTTACATCTGCAATATATGCTTTAGCCTTTGTGAACAATTTATCATCGACAACTACCTTCTTTAACACCATTATTGAGGTACTRGAAATATTATGAAGTGTTGAAGGTACGACTCCATTATCATGAAGCCAACGTATTCCCAGCAACATATTGTAAGAGGTTTTAGAATCAATCGCATGGAGTAGCACAGTTGATGACATTTCATCAATTGGAAAATCCAACCGGATGATACTAAGTGCTTTTTGTCTTCCTTGATTAAACTATTAGATTATGAGGCGTCTTTGCAAGAGTTTTTTTGTGGAGATGCCAAGCTCTTTTAGGACACGCAGAGGGAGGATATTAACTACAAAACCTCCATGCCACAGTATGTTGTTTATCTTCTTTTCTTGAGCATAGCCAAACATAAAGAGTGGTTATGAGGTTTTGAACCTAGCAACAAATCATTATTATTGAAAGTTATTGTTGTCATACATGCAATTGAATTTGAAGTATACCCCTCAATTTAGGATAATCCTTTTGAATTGATTCATTTGGAGAGGAAGGGCCATAATCTTTTACCTCCGCTTCGCTTGTGACAGAACAAGAAAATTTTTCAATGTTACTAGTTGATGTTGTTGGAAAGAACTTCCCTAATGTGATAGGTTATCGATACCTTATGTTGTATGAAGCCTTTGGATTGCTAGCGACTTTCTTAGGACCTTATTTGGCTTAGGTAGATTCCTTCTTGTTGTTTTGTTTCTTTCAGTTAGTTTTTTATTTTTAGATTTCTTTTTATRATTCATTCGACATTTCACAACTGTTCGACCTTCAAAATCAAAATTATCGGCTTTGCCACCTTCATGAAGAGAGTCAACATTTTCGAATGGCTTTGCAATCGCATCTTTCACTAGGTTAGTTGATTTATCATAAAATTTAGTAGAGGACTTCATGCTGGACTTTCTTATGCCAAATTGTTCGAATTTGATCTCAACAAAGTGTTTAGGTGATCGCAAAAGTGTGTATATTTTTTGCATCAATAGATTTGCAGGAAGAGAGTATTTGGAGTAATTCTTGTATTAGTGGCCACTTTATCCTCCTCTAACAATATGCGGCCCTTGCGAGTCAATTCCATAACTTTATCCTTAAAGATGAAGCATTTCTCAATTGGGTGGCCAAGAAGACGATGATATTTGTAATAATTTGGATCTTCAAGTCATCCTGCTTCTTCTAGCCGCTTCATTTATGATAGTTCGATAATTCCAACCTTTAACATGTCATCAAACATTTCTGGAACATCAGAATTAATAAATGAGTATTCTTTACTTTGTATATCCTTCAAAGTCATGCGTCTTCTTCCAAGATCGGGAATACTATCCACCTTCTCTGTGAACTTTCTGCTTACTTTTGTAGATATCTTGACAGATGTGTAGTTGTTGTCACAAATTCTTTTGCGTTAGACTTGGAACATAACTTACTTTTTTTCTTGAAATCAAAGTTTTCCTTCTTTCGTGGCTCAGGTACCTGTATTCCTTGATGCTCAACTCCATATTATGTGCTCATGTAKCCAATTCTTCAAAAGTTCTTCACTAGATGCCTTTCAAAATATATTAAAAGTTCGTGCATACCTTGAATACACATCTTGATTGCACATTGTCCAGAGAGACGATCTCTACAATCCAAGCTCAAATTTCTCCAGCGATTGATATAACCAATGATGAGCTTATCTTTCTATTACTTAGTATGACTTAGTTCCAACATTCTTATAGTTTAATGGGTGCTGTAAAAAGGATTGAGGATTTCATGCTCAAGTTCATTCCAACTGTCAATGGATCTAACCATGAGGTCAATGTACCAATGGAATGTATTTTCCTTAAAAGATCGAACAAATTGCTTGATAAGGTAGTCACCATATGTGCCAGCATTGTTGCAAGTCTTCACAAAATGTGCAATACATTATAAGGATTTCCCTTTCCTTCAAATTGCTGAAATTGTGGATGTTGATAACCTATAAGCATCTTCAAGTTATCAATTCTTTTGGTATATGGCTTAAAATATGTGAAAGAAGATTTGATACTCCCTTCATACTTATTCTTTATGTGTCCATAATGAAATTTTTTAGTTGGTCAACAGAGATTAATCCATTTAAGGAGACTTGAATTATTGCGGTTTCTTTTGAGCCTCCTGCTTCTTTCATGTCTACAGATTCAACTTCGACTTGAGATTGCTTCATTAAAATTTTTGTAGATCTTGACATATTTGAAGGCTTAGGATGTTTTAGAGCAAGTTAGCATGTTTCTTCACAATTATCAAGTCGATTTTTAGTAGTTGAATAATTGTGAAATTTTGCCGTTGAGTGTGATTTGCAAGACTTCTCACTAATTTCGTCAGATTTGCAATATSTTCTTCGACAGTTAAGATGTTCGCCATCAAAATTGACATAAGGGATGAATTTTTGGTTGGATCTTYATGAGCCATYACATCGAGCTTCGGATCCTCTTAAGGAGAAGCTAGCGACAAATTTGAAGTAGATYTGCCATCAATATGTTTAGGTTTTTGAGATTTAATTCTTGCATTTAACAAAAATATAGTTGTTCTTATAGCAGAGCCAACTCCCAATTACCTTCTTGAGAAGGAATATCCTTGAACACGGGATTGGAGTATTCGAAGATCTGATCATYTAAGAASTASTCATGAATTTCTTTTTCTAYCGCAAATGCCTACTCTGTGTCATAGGTCTTGCATATGTAGGCAACATGGTTGAATTGACCGCAATACCAATTGTTGCAGCTTTGGAAGGGATAGCCTTCGAGATGTTGTTCCGAGAGGCAATTGATGAATTTGATTTGAGTTGATTTGAAGAGAAGAGATGAACGACAGAGATTGTCCCACTCGATGTGCCAAAATTTACTTAGACAAATCTCTCATCTACAAAATCTAAATGAGAAAAACAAAAGAAATGCTTTAAAAGAATTAATATTATAAATTTTGACATGAAAGTTGTTCAATCTCTACAATGTTCTTATGGCAAGAGGCTCCAATCCATTTCAAGGGCTTTGGCAGCATTGATCTCGAAATTCGGAGAGAGAAATTTAGTGCTCTTCAATATTAATTTAGGGTCCCTTCCTCTCATGGCCTTTGACTCCTAATTATAGGAAAACGAATTGGATTTGATTGGTCGAAGCCACACCTAAGAAGCGACGTGCCTTTACCCGAGTTTGCCGAACTGCATCATTGATTCCGTTGGCGAATATCATCATCATTGAGACGTGTCAATCCTCTCGAAGAATATGGTCAAGATGTCAAATACTGCTCAGTTTTAATAGAAAATATTTCAAACTAACTTTTATTATTTAAATAAATTATGAAAATTTTATTTTAATAAAATTTCATATTTATCGCTTATTTTTGTAACTTATTTTTTTCTAATCTGGTAATATTAATTACTATTCTTCATTCATTTCCCAACAAATTAAAATTATTCTTCATTTTATTTTTCCAATTGTCCACTTATAAAAGAACATAGAAGTAAATAGCAAATTCTGATCGTAATAGTTATTTTATCCTAACTCCGATAACTCGAGAAATTAATAAATTATTAATTATAAACTAATTCTGATCCGTAATAGTTATTTTATTTTAACTCAATAAACTTGAGAAATTAATAAATTATTAATTTTATCGATAATTTTATCAATTAACTAATATCTATTCAAATTAATAAAATTGGTATGATATAAAGTTTTATTGTACATGTATTGTATTAATAAATCAATTTTTACGTAATATTCTTCTTCCGTTTATGCGACCGACTATGGAATGTGAAATTAGCCGACTGGCCCGCCACCGCAGAACCGAAGAACTATTTGCAGACCAGACCCAAAACTCCAAAAGTACCAAACACACGCTCCGTAGCCATCTGATAGCCATAATCCGGAGAAGGATACAGAGGGAAAAGCAAGGCAGAGAGCGCCAGGTTATAAAAGTTTCAAGGTCCGACCCGCCAATCTCATGAATGCTCCTCTTCCTGTTCGAGATTCTTATCTGTGTGCATTAGATTTGGTTAATTGCCTTTCTAATCTTGCAACTTGTACGTTGTTCTTTTTCTTTATTAAAAATTGGCTGTTGCAATTTATTTTGATATTTAATCGCACAACTGCAATAAAGTGCGTTCCCCTCCGCGCCCCCCTCCCCGCCCCCGGAAAATGACATTTCAAATGTATACAAGCTGCATAAAGGTCTTTTTTTTTTTTTTTTTTGAAGTTTTTGAGAACCCTTTTAGCTATTCTCTATGTTACTCTTTCCTATTTGTTTTCTAGGTTTGATTATGGTTTGAAAAATCAAATTCTTAATTTTCTCTACTCAAGATTCTAGGTGAAAATACGTGATTGAGTGTATATTTTCTCGAATTGGTATTTGGAAAGGCATCTTTCTGACTTTTTCCTTCTGAGTGCAGTGCTTGATAGGTTGAATATAGCTTCTGTGATTACAATTACAATGAGGAACASATGCCTGACTCTCTCATGCGTCTTTTTTTATTTTCGTTAGCAGTATTCGCTATTTGTTCCACTCTCATGCCCTTGTTTTCGACCAGCTGTTCTCTGGAATGCTGAAAGTCTCACTAATTAATCAGTAATTAATTTGCAAAAGGTTGTCTGGCAGAAATAATTTCATCATGAAGATGTATCCTTTGGATGAACCTAACTCGTGATAGGAATTTTTTTGAGAAAAGCTTAGCTTTTTGGTTAGGGATGAAGATATTTGATTTTTTCTTTTCTTTCCTGAATTTCAATTTTCTATAGAGCTTCACATAGCGGCAAAGCATTTCATAAGCATCATTATTTTTGTTCTGCATTATATTTGTCTGCGTAGTCAAATGTAACACTTTCTTTTACCCTAGTAGGGGGGAGAGATGCCGGGGCTAACTTGCAATGCGTGCAATACGGAATTTCAAGGTGAAATTGAGCAGAAGCTCCACTACAAATCTGAATGGCACCGTTACAATCTTAAGCGGAAGGTWTATTTATCATCAACTCTCTTTGTGTCCCCTGCTATCTTCCTTTTGAAARTACTATTGCATATGATCTTAAACATGTGTGGTGGCTGGTATTTTTCTTTTTTTCTTTTTCYTTTTCTTTTTCCATCTTTCATTTCTTGGTTCTCTTGATTGCTCTTATTCTTTATTGGTTAAAAGCTAATCTTTAATCCACTTGATAGGCTTGGGCTTCAGCTGATGATAATAATTACATCTTTATGCAGAGTTTGTCAGTTAATGTGTGAACCCTTTTTCTTGACTCTTTATTTCTAAATCTTTCTTGGAAACTGCAGATGAACTCCTGCTTACTCCATAAATGTTTGTCTTTAAGTCGACTTGGAAAGTTAATCTTCATATATGCAGTTGGTGTGTAGTACTTCTTTGAGGAAAATTTATAAGTAACTTGGAAGTTTATAGTGTTTGCATTCTATAAACCGAGTTGTTTCTGTTCAAAAGAAATTTGGCTGATTATATTGCTCAGATTTTTCAATACGAGCTTCATTGAGCAGTGGGAGTATTGGCTGGTTTTATGTTCATTCAATAGTGATTAAGTAGTTGTCAAACAGGGTTGTTCCGATATGTGCATTGTTTGACTGCAAACTGATTCATTGTGCTAGTTGAGGAGCTAGATGCATGAGTATATGGTAACACATGATCATGGCTGTAATGTTGTTCTGGAGTATTTCTTAATGAGCACAAGCAGTACCTTCTTGTGTTGCACTCATTAGGAGACCTCTSTATTAGGTTCACTTAGTGTATGCAATTGCAAAAGTTGTTTACACATCTATTTTGTTTCAGGTTGCTGGAGTTCCTGGGGTGACTGAAGSTCTATTTCAAACTAGACAGTCTGCACTTGCAGAGGAGAGAAAAAAGTTGGCTGAAACACCAATGCTGTATAGTTGTGGGCTTTGTGGCAAGGGGTATAGAAGTTCGAAAGCTCATGCTCAGCACCTGACTTCAAAAAGCCACTTGCTAAGGGCTTCGCAAGGAGTGAGCAATCAGGATGGTGGGAGTACTATAATAAAGCCCCTTCCACGGCGTGTTGTGAATAAGCCTTCTCAGGAAAATGAGCCTGAGACTGAAGGAAGTGAAGAGAGTGAGTGGGAGGAGGTTGACTCCGAGGAAGACTTGGTTGAGGGGACTACAGATTCTCTGACGCAATTGAAGGTGAATGAACATACTCCTTTGGAGGAGGATGAGTCTGACAATGATGGATATGATGAGGAATTAGATCCATCTTGTTGCTTTATGTGTGATTTAGAGCATGATACCATAGAAAGTTGCATGGTTCACATGCACAAGCGGCATGGTTTTTTCATACCAGATATTGAATATCTGAAGGATCCGAAAGGCCTTCTCACTTATGTTGGACTAAAGGTATTGACTATCATTTTTTTGAATTTTTGGGTTTGAGAATTTTATATTCAGTTGTCAGAGTCGTATTCATGTTGGATTCTACTTCAATATTGAAGAATTTACTGATAATCTCTATATTTCTAATTCTTCAGGTGAAAAGGGACTTTGTGTGCCTTTACTGCAACGAGAGATGCCACCCTTTCAGCAGTTTGGAAGCAGTTAGGAAGCACATGGATGCGAAAAACCATTGCAAAGTGCRCTATGGTGATGGTGGTGATGATGAGGAAGCAGAACTMGAAGAATTTTATGATTACAGCAGCAGGTTTTGTGTTATCTTTGGGTTCCTTACATGTTGCTTTTCCTATATGTTGATTATTTTTCCCAAGTTCAAAGCACTATGAGTTAGATGTGGCAACTTTTTGTTTCATAATGTATTCTCCCTGAAACTTCTGCCTTTGTTTTATAGTTATGTAGATAGCGAGGGAAAACAGTTAGTTGTGGCAGATGGCTCGCAAAGCACTATTGAACTGGCAAACGGTGGATCTGAGCTCATAATAGCCAGGAGAAATGAAAAGGGAGTTTCTACTAGAATACTTGGATCTAGAGAATTTYTACGGTATTACCGTCAAAAACCACGACCAACACCAGCTAACGATGTTGCAATCACTCTTGCATTGGCTGCAAGGTTTGAATCTAGAACCTCTCGTATTCCATTGTTTCCCACACCTAATCCTTGCTCTAGATTCTTGAAAAGGCATTATTTCAATATTTCTACCTTGGTCTATCGCGCCCTGTCTTGTCTTCAGCTCCTTGAGGAGGACTAAGATAATGAAACAAAAGGGAAAGAAAAGGAAAGAAATAGAATGGAAAAAGTTCATACGAGAGCATAAAAATGTAAATGAACATAAAATAAAAAATGAATAGACTGCATATCATAACTGGAATTTGTTTGTGCCAGGTATAGGAGCATGGGTCTTGCAACTGTGCAGACAAGAGAGCATATGGTGAGGCTGAAAGTGTTAAAGACCATGAATAAATCTGGAGTGGAGGCCATGCGCACCAAGATTGGAATGAAGAGCAATGTCATCCGCAACCTCCCCAAGAATGTACCATATTAGCTGTTTCCTGATATCCCTGTGGTATTGATGCTGCCTAGTGGATCATCTTTGAGTTCATTTACAACATATTGGATACTTTGGGATGAATTATTATCTCTTACTAGTTTCACAGGCAATGCATGATTTTCTTGTAATCGAGTTTAATTGTGATTTGTTCTCTTTTAGTGGTTGTGTCCACAATCCTTCAAATCTATTTCTCAGAACAAGAAGCCATATCTTTTCATTGATATTCCAATATTCCGTTAAAAGATAAGATTTGCCAAGAAGATTTAGATGAAGAATCAACAGCTTAAACAATGGATACGCAAAAGAGGATTAAGGTTATCGTTTCCTTTCTCTTTTCCTAGGACCTATAGTCTTGTAGTCTACAGGACAAGGGTTGTTGATAGAGGCAAAAACACCAGTCTTTTTATGCCAGAACAGAAATGTGCCGCTCGTACAAAATTGATAACAAGCTTACTCACCAAGGACAAAACAAATTAGTAGATCGGATGAAATGCCCTTTTCTTCGTGAAGGATTGTGCAGTGTAACTGACCATGTGAATAAAGCAAGAGGTTCCTGGGGTTCCAAAGAAGAAAGGACGCAATACATGTTGCAAGTTTCCAAAAGGAACTTGTTCCAATAAAGATTAGGCAAATGTATAGAACCTATTCTCAAGAGTATTTGCAAGAAATTTATCAGAACAAATGCTAAGGAAGAGGAAAACATACATCATGCACAAAATTGTGGAAACCTCTCGATACTATACTTTTTTCGCTGAGATGACTACAATTGTTCGACACAAAAGAAAAATGATACATCCAAATGGACCGCTCTCTATAGTAATGTACAACAACACCATCCTTACGAGTAAATAGCCAAACACRAAACAACAGACCTGTTAGCCCTGCACTGCCAAAGATTGYAAGTGTTCGATGAACACTTGTAGGCTTATATCATCGGTCAATATAATATCTGAACCCCCTGTATATGTTGAGTCCAGGGTAACAGATGGATTCAACTTGGCCAGAAGAAACCTTGCCTGGCTGCTGTGCTGGTCACATTTTATAAGCTTCGGCACTGGAATCCTTTCAGCAATCAGTTGCTCTGCGTCTAGCTCGGGGGCTTCCAGTAGCTTCCTAAAACTCTCATGGTTAGGGTCCCTGTCATAACCAAGCCTCCTCCATTGTGCGATTTTGGAACCATAGTGAATAACCACATGAAAGTAGGAGTCAAAAAGCAAAATCACATCTGGGGAGATAGAACAAACATCTAGAAGAACTGGGGTTGGGGGGCCATCAAATGAATATTGGAAAAGGGTAGGTTGGATCATTATCAGAGAGCCAACCACTCCTTCACGGTTTAACATAAGTCGGAAGAATGCAGTCTCATCTGGAGTGCAATTAAAGACATCTATGAACTGAGACCTCCTTAAATAATACATGAACTGTGGATAAAGGGAGAAGTTGGATGAAAGACGATAGGAAGATGGGTCTTCCTGTATATAATCACCATACTTTGATGCAAAACGTATCAGTGTCTTATCCAGCCATTTAGTAATATCTTGAGTAAACATGCTCTCCGCTTTAGTAATGGCAAGTCGGGCCATCACTGCAGCTGCAGCTTCCTGATCAAAGCCAGAAGCAATTTCTGGTGAATGCTTCCCAACCCACCTTCTAGCAGCTGTAGTCACTCTCTTACAGATTCCCATGTTGCCATATCTGTACTGAGTTATAAATTGTATAAAAAATGCAGAKTTGGATTGAACGTTTTGTTCATCACCCACTTCAAAGAAGAAAGCGATGCATGTTTTGTTGGTCAGTGTGCCTAACTTCCACATATATGTACCCCCTTGCCCGATCTCGTTGCTACTCACAGAACTGTTCTTTTTATGCAAAGAAATGCAGGGACCAAGAGCTCCACATATTCTGACATCTTTTGTGGTGACTAACTCTATAGTTGCATCAAAAAACATTTTCAAATTACCGTCTTCATCATGGACGAATAAGTGATGCAAGCATTTTCTGAAATGGTCCGAGTCAAACAACTCTCCTAACATCATAAACCCACCTGAGCTTTCAACAGGTACTCTTAACTCTGCTGCTCCAACTTGATCCAATGAACAAGCAAAAAGATCAAGCACAATGGAGGAATCAGATAATCTCCGAGATACCTGMTTGTAGAACTCACAGGAGCTTCTGAAATATGCAGCACCACCACTRCTGAGGTCTCTGTGGGTCCTGATAGTATTATTAAAGTTAGTGTCTACAATCATTCCTGGGCCAATAGTTGCAGGCCCAGATGTAAAAACCATGATTCGAGAACCCATGTTGATTGAGCATCCTTCTAGTAGTCCTAAAGCAACTGATATTGCTACCCCTGTTGCTCGTAATGGGCGATGACCGGGGATGGCCAGCAATGAAGGATGGAGATCTTCAATTGCCRTTGTAATGCTGAACTCATATTCAGAGACTGGTACTAGGAACCCATGTTTTTGAACTGTTGTTGATGTCTTCCCAGGTTGATACTTCATGGGATAAATTCCCAGCARTTCTTTGGTCTAGTGACAGAAGATCACATGTTCCAGTTCAGTAATCAATTGCACTGTTGTAATAGGCGAGCTTAATGAATGTTGCTTAAGTGAGTTAACCAGACTAGTGTCAGAGATATTTTAACAAATGGCTAATGCAATTTTGAGTTTCCTCGAAATAAATCTTATCACTCAGAAACTTGCTTATACAGGGAGATTGGTAGCTTAGCAGTTCCTACTTATAACAAAACTAATAAAGACCATASCTTCCAACTCATATCTATTCTACAAGGCTAATTACTTATTATAACTTATTATATGCAAAATAGGTCCAGCAGGTAGGCGAGTGATATCCTCAAGTTTGAGATGGACAAGATAACTAAGTCAGCAGTTTGTACTTCTGTATCACGTTAATGAAAATTCTAGAGAAGATAACTAAGTCAGCAGTCTGTACTTATGTACCACATTAATGGAAAATTCTGGAGGCATCAAATGCAAGATACTGCCATCGATCCACTTACAGGAAAGATTTCTATAACATTTATGAGAAGAAATAAGTAAATTAAAACATATAGTATCTTTGAAAATTAATTGACATAATAGTAGCATAATACGTTGCAAAATCATAATTATGAGTTTTTCCTCACCAACTATGAGCACCAGAAAGAAATTAACAAAGAATTATGAAAACCATCTAATATTTGATACTACTATGTCATTCTACTGATTCATGAAGAACTTTCTACTGTTTATAGTTACCATAAAAACACTTTCCTTTTCTTCCAAATTTCTTAATTTGTTGTTCCTATTACTTAATATAACCACTGGATAAATTCGTAGATACATAGTTAAGCAGGTAACTAAAATGTGCACAACAATACCTGTCATGTTTGTAGACCAAATTAGAATGACAAGATATAAATAAGATGAAAATAAGAGACTATAGACAGCAACCTTCCTTGTGAAAGTCATTTGATTTGAAAGGAAACAAACAAATATARAAAAATGGATTACAGTTTTGTCATATGAAAACAAAGTTATATATGGATCATCAAGCAAAGATACATTTGTCAAAAGGGAAACAGCCCGGTAAATAAAATCGTGGCAAATTTGTAGGCTAGGAAAATCATATTGACTTTTTTATTTTTTCAAGATTAGGAAACATGTAACTCAGTACACCAATATATCAACAAAATATTGTATGCAAGACCTGTTATCATTCCAAATTCCACATCTAGAATCATTTTTATTGTTCTAAACTGTATAGCTACTCACACATTTGATGTCGCCTTCAGCTAACGATACAAGAGATAAATGCCCAACAAACTAGTGATGATCCAACTTTTTGCATAATTGGATTTCATTACAAGTCGAAGCACTGAAAGAATCTAGTAATTTGATAAAGAGATGAGCCTCAACAATTTTACCTGCTCAGGGCAAGGGTCGCATTCGCCACGAAAAAGCACCACCCTCAAACAATCAGTAAACACAAGATCATAAACCCTCACCATAGCATCAAAAACAATCAACCCCACCAAAGCATTCTCCGGTAACCTCGCGATCACATGCAATAGCTCACTCTTCACCACCCTAAGCTCCTCCTCGGCAGTACAGGCATCCACCACGAACACAAATGTAGGTCCCGGTCCAAACCCCATCCCCACCCTGTCTACTCCAGGCAAGGACGAATTGGAGCTAGAAAACGACCCCATTCTCGAAACTGAACTCGACCTCGACACAGCAACCCCATTTCCAAAACCCTGGCTCGGATTAAACCCGGGATTTTGCATAGTCAACCCCTTTTTCCCTAGTTGATACTCCACCGTGCTATAGGTAGGAAAAAGCTCTGCAGGGATATTATTTTCGTTGATTCCAATATATGATTTCGGGAAAGGATTTTTGCGGTAACAAAAGGGGCAAATCCATGTTCTTGATTGATAATCAACACGAGCATAAGGGTTCAAAACAGCATTGCATTGGGAGCAAGTCAGAGGGTCATAGGAAAGTACAGGTAACTCACTGAATTGCATCAAAGGAGTGCACATGATAGAGAGAGGGATTACAAGAGCTGCAGCTTCGGATTTCGATGCCGGCCACGAGTTCCATGACCACCGGAGGCCTTCGATTACTTCCAATTCTGCAAAATCCATTGGAACCCAACCAAGAAAAAAAAAAAAAAAAAGGAAAAATTGAAGAAATTTTCTCCGAGTAAATATTCACATCATTTGCTTGGTGGGTTGACAGTAACATGAAGAAAGAGAAACCTTGAGTGGGATTTTGGGGAAGAAGAGAATGYGGGAATACTGGGCCCTAGTGGTTTATGGGTATCAGAGCGATTCCACTAGGCCTGAAAGAAAGACGGAGACGGCGAAAAGGAAAAGGAATAAAGGTGGCCGTGGCAGAGCTGGTGAAGACTGGACTGGCATCTGAGCACGTGATATGTCACGTGACATGTGACCTCTTTTTCTTTTTCTCCTTTTACAATAATTTTATACTAAATAATTTTTTTTTTACAGTGAAGGGTAAAGGTTTTTAAAAAATTCGAAATGTTAATAAAATAATGAACGTGTTGTGAATTTAATTAAAATATTTGTAAAAAGTTTACTTGATTTGTATTGTGGGAACAGACTAATTTATTTTTTTGCCTAGTTTGAAATTCAAATTTTGGAGTAAATTTTCAAAGTAAAAAGTTATTTTCAAATGGAGAAAAAGAAACTTAAAAAAAATGCTTGAATTGAAGAAATATCCTTGTTTAACTTAAAGAAGTATATGAAAATTGAAGGATTACCGATTGAGTTCCACTTATTTTAATATTGACAATTAAGAGCGAAATCGAGATAAAAATACAATATTTTTTAATTTTTTTCATTTTTGTGTACTTTTTCCAAGTTCATTAAAAAAAGAAAAAGAAAAAAAGAGAAGAAGTATAGTGGTGCGGTAAAAAGGGGGGAAAAAAAAAAAAAGGAGAAGGGAGAAGAAGAAATCATTTTCTTTAGATGATCTACAATTGTATTATTGGAAAAAATAGACAAAATTTGAAACATTTCAAAAGTATTACGAATTTGCCTTAATTTGACCTTCAATCGTTAATGACCAAATAAGTAGGACTCAAATGACAAACCCCCAAAATTTTGGGTACTGTTTGGAGTTAATCCKATTTGCTCCTGAGGAAGTGTTGAGATGCTAAATTACTTTACAGGTTCAGCTTGTTATATGTCGCCCTTGTATGATCTTCATGAATTATGAAACATTATTATAATTGAAGGCTTATGAGGAGAACATTACTGGAATTGATTCTAATACGGAATATCTAAATTTGAATCCTATTATTTTGATATAGTCTCGAATTTGTTTTAAATTTTAAATTTAGTTTCGAATTCAATTTGATATGAATTTTTTTTATTTATTTCAAAGCTCAGTTTAATTTGAAATTTGAGTATTGAATTGAATATGTAAGTATTTGTTTGGGGAAAAAAAAAAAACAAAATAGAAGGGAGACCAAAGTAGGTGGCATTGTAGCTGTTATGGTGTCTAGCCTCGCAGGCGTCACCCCTGTTCTTCTTTGTCGGCCACCAGAAATCATCCTTTAACAAGTCTGCTCTTTTGTTCATAAGGGCAATGTCTCTCCCATTGCTGTGGTATCTGTTTGATGACAGAAACACCAGCTAAATGACAGTTTTTGGCATGTTTAAAGTTCCAAATTCTATGAACTTTGAAGTATTCAATAATATCAACACTGCACGTCCTTAAAACTTAATGARATTTGCCTTTTAATGAGACAGTTGGGTTATTTCAAAGTTTGCTTTGAAGAGCTTTTAAGATTGACCAGAAACATGTAACTAATAGGAGTTTTCGGGGGCGAGCATATACTTCTRKTTTTACGTGGTTGAATAACGAAATTCGGCAGTTATCTATAATTTCTTKCGCAATGGATTAGCCAGCCTAATAGAAGAATTTTAAGGAGCTGCCTAGAACTAGTGACAACTTCAGTTGAAATGGAAAGAAGCAATGTTTGTGCCTGAATTTTCAGCATCTTGGTCCTAGTTTATTTCTGATCTCTTTTATAGAATGGAAGTCTGCTAACCCGTCAAGCAAATGAAGAAGAACCTCCAGATTGTGGATGTAAGCCAGGTTGCTTGTCTCTTCAAGAAGGGTGAGCTCTTATGATCCAAAGCCAGTTCTTCACCGACATGGGAGTAGGACCAAGGTGCCCATCCTCCAGATGGCACTACTTTAGGCAATTTTTCGTTGAAAACAATACTGGGGCATCTGTATTGCTTTATTAGCGATATTGAATACTCTTAGAACCTTCACTCCTAATGCTTCCAATCGCTCCTTGAATCGAGCATTTCCAACTCTACACGCTAACAGGAAGAACTCGATCATCTTTCGATACATCTAGTACAATTTCTGCAATATCATGAGCATTCAATRTTCCTAAAGCACTACCAAGACTATGGCCGGTGATTGCTAAGCTTAATTCCTCATGTGCATATAGCTCTTTCAACCTCTTCACTTCCGCTAAAACTAGTTCCCTTGCTGAATATTTGCAAAACTTGCAGTCCATGTTTTTTGCTAGTGTATATATTCAAGATTCATCCCTCAACTTTTACTGTTCCATCACGAGTTGGAACTTCATGATATGTTGTTGAATTTTGAAAATCCATTAGTCCTGCAATCTGCTTAATATCTGGCACTATTCCCCCTCCAAACAACTGTTATATCTTATCGCCCTATATACGAGGAATATTCATCATTAGACACTGCAACATAGCCAAATCCAGTTTGCTGAATAACCCCAGGAGTCTGGCCTAAGAGATTTTCTGAAGAAGTTCCGGAATTTGACATTGTAGGTTGAGAAAAGGTAGCTAGTAACCTCATATCCACGCTGCTGGTGGCCATGACACTAAAGAAACATCTTTGGCCTAATTTTACAGCTTCCACAGTACTTTGACTGTGGATCATCATCATCAAATGCATCATAACATGCTCGTGCCCATGTCTCCAGATCTGATCAGTTCAGTCTGCAAGAGTCGATCAATGGAATCAAGCATGCCTGCCCAATCATTTTCACCATGAATCTCTCCAAATTTGAGCTAATTTGGTTCGAGSTACTCCAATTCTTTCTCCATCATACCCCTTGTTGCTTGTCTTTCTCTCAATTCGGAAACTGTGAAGGATGAGTCATTCCTTGGAACCACTTTTGTCTTAATAAATACTCTTTTTAAGCACTCCCTTTTTCCTAACCCAGGAAGAAAAGTGATCACTCTGAGACCTAAGTTGATCGAACCGGGAGGATTTTGAATTGCTATCTGTAAGAAAATGTGTATCATGTCAAGATGGATGGACATTGAGATACAATTGGAAATCTCTGGCTATTTGGAAGTTCTACAGAAATATATGTTGGATCATCAAGATGCAAACTTTGGCCTACAATGACTTGTTCTGCAGCTTTTAACATAGGATGCATGGCTAWGTTATATCAGGGAAAGTACTTATTTATTATGGTATTAGGCTCAATTCCGGTAGCTATTAAAATGAAAAAAATTGATTTAATTTAAGATATGTTAAAATGATTTTAAACTGAGAAAGTGATAGAGTTTAAGAGTTATTTTTTACGGAAAAATTTTTAAAATTCTTTGGAGGAAAAAAAAAAGTTAAAAATCAACCAAATTACCTATGATTAGCAACCTAAGAATTGATAAAAGAGCTTGTAATATTCTACTTTCTGGGTAGGCTTTTCTAGATGTATGAGAACGAGTATTGCTCATCCACAACAGAAGAAAAGATTAGGAAAGATGTCTACAAAAATTATTGTCATCAACAATATCCTATCACTATTACAACAATAATGCATAAAAAAGGACAGATGAACTGAACTATTGGAAGTGGGGTCTCTCTTTCTTTATTTTAAAATCGTATGAATTTTAATTTTAATTTTTAGAAATTAAGCTTTATATCTTGTAAAGATATAGAGAAATCAAAATCCCTCCTATCTTATTTGTAAATTTTCTCTTAAATCGATTACTCATTGGTTTTTTGACACTAATGCTAGTCGAAATTCTCATAGTGTGAACGTTGAATAACTAAGAGAAGTTGGCATAAGTTTTCTTTATTGTCATTTTTTTCAGCTTGAACCCAATCGTAGCAACAAAATCGAGTCTATAAAGAATCATTACTCAGAGAAAATCGATCTTTCGATAATATGTTTTTCAAGCATTAAAAGTTTGCTTGGTCACAACTCTTGATACTAAAATTCACAAGCACATCCCAAGCCATTAATTTTAAGTCAATTTTGTTAATAAATAATGCAATTAATACAAGGTCAAAATAACATTAAATATTAAAAGAGAATTCAACTTGTAGTAAATGATAGTTATGATTTAAATAGGCTTAAAAGTTAAGGAATGTCTTATTATCAAAGTTATATGAGAATTCAACTTGTAGTAAATAATCCACAAAGTCTTGATTCTGCTAAAGGGTCAGATATGTTATGCTTACCCTTCTTTCAAACTTAGAAAATCAATCTCAAGCCGTCCAATTGTGCTCAATTGAAACTTTTGATTTTCCACTAGACCTTTTGGGATTGGACCTTTTTTTTTTTTTAATTTTCTTTACTAAATTTGTTGCAGAGAGACAACTTTGTTGTGAAAGAGCACTGCAAACTTCACGCTGATCGAGAGCTGGTTCGAACAAGAAGATGGCTGAAGCTATTGTCTCCRCAACTGTACAAATGCTTGGTAATTTGTTGATGCAAGAAGGTAAACTTTTATATGAAGAAAGGAATGAAGTTCAAGAGCTTCAAGCAGAATTACAGAGAATGCAATGTCTCCTAAAGGATGGAAATAAGAGATGGAGATGAGGGTGAGAGTGTTCATAATTGGGTTAGGAACAGCAATATCTTACTTATAAAATGGAGAACATTCTCAAAACATATGATATTAAAATTCAATATGAGAAAGTCATGGGAATAAAAAAGGCCCTAAAAAAGTTGGCTTGCATGTCTGATGAGTGGGTAAATATTCACAATATTGGGTTAAAAATCGGAGAAATCAAGACTGGTCTTGAAAGTCTCAGGAGAAGTTTGGATTCTTTAAATAGAGAGAASGAAGGAGAAAGTTCAAATGCATCAAACTAAAATTGCCTCAAACAAAGTTTTCCCCATGAAATGGAGGAACATCTTATTAGAATGCAGAAAGATATCAATAATTTAGTATCACTCGTAGTTGACAAAGATGAAGATCATGGAATCATTTCGATACATGGGATGAGATTCTGGACAGACTACTTTGGCTACGCAAGATCACATTCATGGAAGAAATGGAAAAAGTGTAATTGAACAAAAATATGAGAGTGCAAAATGATWRAAAAAAATTYGCAAAATACTTACTCAAAATTGGCGATTGGACTGAAACAACTATTGAAGAAGTYTTGCTTTYAGAAAAGATAGTACTTCACTGCAAAAACAACTTTCCAAAACTAAGTTTGATCAATGTTATCTTGCCGAAATTGGAGAACAGTAGTGAATCATCACCATATATAACCCAAAAGGTCATTCTTACAACTACCAATGAGAATGTAAATATCATAAATGAGAGAATAATTTATCTATTTTCTGGTGACATAAAAAAGTTTGTTAGATATGATAAGGCATGGATGTCACAAACAATTACTATCAACCAGAGTTTTTGAACACATTGTTGTCAAATAGAATTTTGCCTCAATGATTGTTATTTAAGGAAAATTGCCCCATAATGCTTTTATGAAATTTAGATCCTTCGAGAGACCTTTGCAATGGAAGTCAAATGGTTTGTCATCGATTAAAAAAAATTATCCATAAGAGATAACTACTGGACAACACTCTGATGAACATGTATTCATTTGGCGAATACCATTGAGTCTGGCAAATGATAAAGGATACTCGTTTCAATTCATCCGCAAACAATTGGTTGTTGGTTTGTGCTTCGTAATGACGATCAACATARCACAGGGACAAACAATACCCTATGTTGAAATATATCTTCCATAACACGTGTTCTTCCATGGATAATGAAAAGTAACACTTTCAAGAGAAATTTCTGTGGCAACAACAAAGGTATTTGTTAAATCTGATACACCTAATATAATAAAAAAACATTGCATATAATGAGAATCGCATTTGAAAAAAGCCATTGGATTGCACAAATAATAATCATTTTTGTAATACAAGAACATGTGCCGCAAAAAAATGTGCAAGGCACGAAATTTTTAATTGTTACATAAATCATTTATGTAATATATGAATATGTGCAGCAAAAAATCGTGCGACGCATATTATTTTAGACTTTAAAAAAGTTCGAATAAGCTGATTTGAATAAGGTTTCGTTTGATCAAAAATAAAGTTTGAGCATTGGAATATGAATATTGAAATTCAAAAAATAATTAAATTATCATGTTTGTTAAATATATCTAATTTCTTTATGGAGCATTTTCATTTTTGAGATTTTTTTAACAATGTCCCTAACGTATTTTAATAGATTTTGATAGATTTTGTCTTTATAGACATTTTATCTGCCTTTACTCTCAAAAATCAATTTGATCCATCAATCTTTTATTTTTAAGTTTTGACTGCATAACTCATTAAATGTATTCGGTTGAAGATTGAGATTAAAAAAATTAATTTGCTAAGTTAAAAATCATAAAGAAGATTTTTTTTTTTTTAGTTTTTTATAAAATGAGGAATTAGAGTCTATTAAAATTTTTTAGTAAAATATAAATTTTAGATTTTTTTAAAAAAATCCTAAAGAATAATCGCTTTTGATATTCCCATTAATTTTTCAATATTAAAAATTTTAATTATAAAAGTTCCACGATCCCCGGGTTGTACTAAGAAGTCCATTTCTAGATATCTTCCTCAATACATGTGGCAGGCTACACGAGCGCCGGAGAATTAAAACTGGTCAGTAATTACGGGTTTGGCCCAAAGGATTAATGCTTTCACAGTTCCTAAATAGATTCTTTTAAACATAATGGACCACATTAAAATAAGGATTCAGCCCATYGGATTAACCAATTGGGTAAAGCCATACAAGTAAAAAACTGTCTGTTTGGGCTTTAGCTATGCAAACCTCGATTGAGCCTGAAATCATTGTGGGCCRGACATTCTTTTGTGAATTCAAAAGAAATTTCTGGAGTACGAAATAGTCCTTTTAAGATGAGAGTTATAAGGGGATATTCAATTAATTAAATAATTAATTTTTATTACACACGCTATAGTATTCATGTTCTAAAAGATTTTGAAATAGATAATGTYATTTGACCAATTAAGGACTGTCAGTCTTTTGGACAATTAAGGATACCAAGCTTTATTTTTAATAGAAAAATGGATACAATACTAAAAAATTCACCCGTTTTAATTAAAATCTTACAATAAATCATTAAAAAATGATAGTTATTTRGAATGTTAGTAGCATTTGATTAATCAAGTAGTATTATCCTTTTAAAATACATGATCTTAATATGTTAAAGGAGATAAGAAGTACAAATTCCCCACCTTTCGTAGAGGAATTTTTTTTCCCCCTTTCCGAAACAATAATTGTTAAAAAAAAAAAAGGTACACTTGAAGGGTGAGATTGAGAATTTCATAAAAATAGAGGTGTGATCGCAAAAGTTAGAATATTTGAAGGACAAAATTGACAAAGACCCTTCCACTCGATTAGACCAATACCCACAGAGTCAAGACTCTCTTCCTATAAGGAATGTCTAATCCAGGGCTATTTTAATATGATGCCACAAATAGCATTAATATAAAGGGTGTCTATTTTACTACTTCATAATAAGTCTTTTTAATCCATACAAAAAAAAAAAAACAATTATTAAAGCTAATCTCTTTCCCCTCGATTTCCATTTACTTTGATACAAAGGGTGCGTTTGGTGGTTATTTTCCCCAACGGTCACAGTAGCTTTTGAGGCTAAGAGCACCGTAGAAGTGTTTGGTAAAATACATCTATTTCTTCCAAAAGCGCTTTTAGTACTTTCAGAGAAAATATAATTTGAAGCTTTACCTAAAAGCAGGTATGGCTACTCATAGGGAAAGCAAGTACCTACTTTTAGGATAAGTAGGTATTAAATCTTAAATGATAAATTTAACCTCGTCTCTAACCTAATTCCTACGAGATAAATAATATATTAATTTGTAATAGTTATTAATTAATTAGATTAAATAAAAAATAAAATTTGATTATTTAWTTTATTGTATTTTTAGGACAAATTTAATGATATTTTTTAGTTAAATTAACTATTGTAATAATATTCAACTAATTAAATTAAATAAAAGATAATAGCTTATTAATTTGTAATAATATTCAACTAATCAAAATTTAAAAAATAATTTATATTCTTTATTCTTTGTAAATAAGAATTATATTAGGAAATGTCCTTTTGTATCATTTTGCAAGCTGAATCAACTTAATCAATAATTTTATTAAATACTCTACAAATGGCTTATTGGGACGACACTCATTTTACGAAACACTAATCACTTTCTTTGATAACACAACATTTTCACTAATAACACTTTTCACGGCAACAATCACAAACTGGGAGAAAGATAATTTACAAAGAAAGCATTGTAAAACTAAATATAATCCCTCTATTGCCCTCCCTTTCATTTTCTTAAATTCGAATGACTTTATCCATCTCATTTCTCTCATTTCCTTCGAGCTCCAATCCAAACACAGTGTAGATTTCATGCATCTATAAATCTCTTCCAAAGTATCTTTCTAAATCAAAGTTGACTTTTTACAACATTCTTAAAAAGAATGCTCTATTTTGGCATTAATTCTCTCAAATCTTTGTTGGTTTTCACAAGAAAGAGACAGAGGAAAACGTAATAAGAACATCATGGGATTCATTGCACTTAGGGAGTATTCATGCAAAAGAAAACGAAACAAATAATTAAATTCTACAATTTTAAAGATTTAAAATCTCACCGATTTTTTTTAACTCTCTCTAAAAAAGAAAAAATCTAGTAAGCATAATAATGAAATACTCCTAAAAATATCATAATTCGTGCAGGCGTAATCCATACCTGAGAATGAGTTTTCTTCTAAACTGGATTGTGAAAAGTTGGTACACAGGTGTCTTTATATTATAAGTTAAGACTATTAGTAAGTAGAAGCTGACCTATCCAGTTAGTTTGAATAAAAAAAAAACATTAGATACAGATCTGTAATCGACTTTATTAATCTGACTTTTTCGCACGCTTCTATAAAGTATTATTAGCTTCACCTTAATTTGGCAGGCTGGAAAGTTAGTCTTCGGCTAGTGAACTTAGTTCCGTTCGGACTGCGGTAGGGGAGAAGGCAGGCTGCAACAAGAGGAACCTTCATAAATTTTCAATTGGGTGAAATTCAAAAACGCTATATAAAAATTATCATTTTTCAATTTCATTACTAAAATTTTCAACTCCTCTTTTTTGGAGGATTATGCTGTAAATTCTTCTCTACACCCCCCCCCCCCCCCCCCCCTTCGCTTAGAAACATCTCATCTTATTGTTGAATTTTTCTGCTCTTTCTCGGTAAGTTCTTCTAGCGAGTACAAAGACACGCTATAAGTGAAGTAAACAAAAATCTTTTTCCTTTGAAGAGAAATTGAAATTATATAAT
>MEJB01000029.1:2356678-2472767 GCA_001752375.1 Rhazya stricta | reverse complement strand
TGAACTTGGGATCCATCGATAATCGATATATATTATAGAAATGTGGCCTGATACATTGACTGGCAATAAATGCATGCTGCAGCAGTAAGACTGCCTTGGAAATTCCCTTCTTTCACTTCTTGAAATAGAAAGTTCAAACACCACTTGACCTAAGAACTGAACTTAAATACTATGAATGATTGATCCAATGAAAGAATTCATTATGAACCCTAAACAAACACATTTTGCAGTATTGATGCATGTGCTGCTAAACTGCCCATAGAATTCCAAGCCATCAAAGATGAATTCCATGTACCAAGTCAATCCATGATTATTAATTGTTAAGACTTACCTTATTAAGATTCATCATTTGGAGTCCAATATTCATCGAATAAGTACTCCATTCATTTCAAATTAAATGTTCATATTTCATTTGATATAAAATTTTTCTTTTTTATTTGAATCATTAGGCGTTCGTAACATTTTTTGCTTTGACTATTTTGAATTTGAGTTGGGAGTCACTCGTAAAGGGGTAAAGCTTTTCCAATGTTATTTGCTCCATTCATATAATTCGTATTTGAGACATGACTTAAAGGATACCAAAATCCTTACTACTTAAACCAATAATTATCGTTAATATTTAGGCACAATGTATCCTAATATGAAACTAGAGGTGGGGTCTATGTATTAACGTAACTCACATCCATTAATTTAAGGAGCTTTGTTGTGAAAATTTAGATAAAAATGTATGTATTTTAGAAAAAGTAAAGATCTGTTTTTGGGTATTTCAGAATAGAGATGTACACATTCAATTTCGCACGGAAAGAATATTAAAAAAATAAAAAAAGAAAAATCCTTCTCACATATATAGCTCACATCTAATTACTAGCCATATGTATAGATGGACATATGTGTATATGCTAAGATAAGTAAGTGGTGATGAGGGGAATAGCCCATAAGCAGGCACATGGGCATGTTCCCTCTATTCCTAGACATTTAATTAATAATTGAAAGAATATGATAATACACATGGCCTCATTAATAAATAAATCAATGAATACATGGTTTGAAGAATCTCATAATGGAAAAATAAATAAAAATAAAARTAACATTAAATTCTTTTTTGTTTTGAAGGAATAAAAACACACAAACCAACTATATATATGAGTCTCTATGACAACCAAGGACRACAACATCATCATCATCAGCAACAAACAGACGATTATTAGGCAAATTTAAGCCATTAGTAATAAACAAGCCAGACAATAGATCAAGTTTATTGCTTCTTGTCCATTACAAATGTCCACAGATCTTTAATATCTATATACTATCAAAATAAAAAGTACAGACACATGATCAAACAACATCCTGCAAATTCATCTATGATCAATCTTCTTCCACAGCAAAGCTCCTTCATTTTCAGCTATATTGGATCTTGCAGCTGCATGCATGGTTGTTCAGCACCTGCTCTTGCATTTCTCCATGGCTCTTGGCGCTGAAATTTGAATTCAAATGAGAAACTTAATGAATTTCTGACAAACAAAATCAAGATTTTGAGAAATCTTTTGTCATGGTTCATACCAAGACCAATTGCTTCCGATCCCTTCATAATGCGAAGTCTCTTGCATGAATCAACAAACATCCTGCGAAAGCATATGAGTTCCAAGTCAAGAGTACTGGTATGTGTTGGATCTGATAGGGGCAGTTGAAATATGTAGATAACTAGATAAATTTAGCCCATTTTCATTCTGTTTCTTGGTGTTTTTTCACCAAAGTTTTCTGCTACGATTAGGTTACTAAAATTGCATGTGCTGCTATTTAGGGTTCTCGAAAAAGAGGAAAATATTTGGACTTACTCCCATGGTACATCTCCCACAAGCATCCAATCTCCATCCTTATCTTCATACGTGGGAACATAATCAGAACTGTTCAAGAGATCCATTAACTTGCTCTCATTCATGAAATCGATCATTCCCTGGGGCCCATAGTTACCTGCAGGACAATATCATAATACCAAGTGGAGTTATATTAAAAACTAAGCGCGCTAACATTAAGGAAAGCAGCAAAGGTTGGCTCTGGTCTCCGGTTAATGATTCAAGTATCTCCTTTTCGTGATTTTGAGGATCATCTGCTCTATATTTGATGTTTAAAGACAACATKAATTTGCTGTAAATAATCTTGAAACCATAGTTTTTTGGGAAAATTCTTTGTATCATTTGAAATGAGATCTCTAATGTTTTGTTTTTTTTAATAAATTCTATTGTATCATGCAAAATAAAGCCGTAAAATTTTGCAAGAACTTACCCATCGTGAAGGAACTGAACATCTTAGCTAAGGCATCAGCCAGTTCTTGGTAGCTCTTGTACATCTTCAAGTCCACCTTACGAAGATAAGGGGCACCATCCATGGAGACCTTAACAAATGCAGCGCTGCCGCCTGCCTTCTCAGCCTCTTCAGTGTTGCTCTTCTGAGCCATGATGTTCTTACGGAATGATCTCACTGGTGGCCAACCTACCACCTGAGCCCTGCAAATTTAATTAAAAAATTTACCAATCTACTCGGGTGCAAATTTAAGCAACTCCCCAGCTAGTAATCTTAGCCCACGACCAGAAAAACTAATCACGTAAATGATTGTGTAATTTGGAGGTGAATGGTTATACTGGTGTAATCCTCAACTGCAGATGTTACAGCTGATGCACTGAAAGTTTCTCTCACGTTTACGAATTTTCTAGACATGAAATGATAATAGGGGATGTGAATCAGCTAAAATGGAAGTTGAGAACTTAGACTTACTTGGCTGGAGGCTTCACAGGATCCTTGGAGCAGGTTTCCTTGGAGGGATCTTTCATCTTCTCCTTCAGATCCATAGCAGACTCGTTGGATTGAAGATTGAGCTTAAGGTCAACAGTCTCAGAAAAGCCTCGCTTCCCAGTGAACTTCATGGACTCAGTTTCAGCTCCACCAGCGCCTCCACCAGGCAGGCCAAGGCATAACTCAGTTTCTTTAAGATTCAAGCCATGCTCTTCCCCTAACATGTTGGTCATTTTCCGGCCAACTTCCATAGACACTTCCTTTGCCTTCAATTGTTCTTCCTTTGCCTATATAACTTCTTATTCTTCCTTCCTTCCTTCCTTTAACGACTCCTGATTTCTACAGAGAGAGAGAGAGAGAGAGAGAAAGAGAGAGAGAGTTGAGTGCAATAATGTAACAACAAATAAGGAAGCAATGCATATAGCTTCATGTGCATATATACCAGTGGCAGCATTGCCCTCTATCAGCTTCCCACGGATCGAATGTCGACACGTGGAGAGACATGGTGTGTTCGATCTTCTGGGATCAAGGGCATGTTACTACAATACTAATTTAAGTGCTTAGATTACTAAAAAGCCCTGACTTTTTCTTTCGAGATGAAATTCTTATTACCAATTTATCATGTTCTAATGATTTTTCTTTTATTTTTCCGCTTTTATTAAATTTCTCAGCAATTTAAAAATCGAGAAATAAATGGGAATGGCATGATTAAGGGAAGCAAGGTGAGTGATTTGTGGTCCAATAAAGTATCTTGCATGATCATCTTCTCTTCCAATGCCACACTTGCATTTGATTATTCAATTAATTAATGTTAAACCTAAAAAGAAAAATAGAATTATTAATTTTATCAAAATTTTATCTTATAATGATACTTAGACTCTTTCCATGTGTTTTCATGTGTCGTTCAATCAACAATCATAGGCCATGAATTCCGGTTAGGTTCCCCCTATTAGTAGTGACTTCACTAATCATGAATATTCATTATTTTGGAAATTAATGCATGTAGCCCTTATGAACACCATTTAATTAGATCTTCTACCAATAATAAGATGCAATTTTGGAATATTAATCTAATTTAGAYCCAAAAAAAAGTGTTTCGATGATATATGATCATATTTGAGGGAAAGTCTTGGCAATATTAGTAGTTTAGTTTGTCATGATCTCCCTGTCGTTGTAATAATTTATGAGTTTGATTCTTATTTCTTCATCTGATGTAGTATTTTTTTTCCTTGAGACCCGAGTAGAGCGCACGGGGTTTTCTACTTAGGGAAAGATGACTGTAAAGTCTGACTCTTATTTGGTAAAAGACGATAAAATTAATTTGAATTCAGTTTGAAATATGCCTACAAATAATTTATGAGTTTGATTCTTATTTCTTCATCTGATGTAGTATTTTTTTTCCTGGAGACCCGAGTAGAGCGCACGGGGTTTTCTACTTGGGGAAAGATGACTGTAAAGTCTGACTCTTATTTGGTAAAAGAAGATAAAATTAATTTGAATTCAGTTTGAAATATGCCTACAAAATTGACTCTTACCTGAAAAAAAGTCTAACCCGATGTTCTTTCAACCTAAGGCCAAGATAAGGGATCATATAGAAAACATTTAATTTAACAATYGTTTTCTCAATTGTAGAAGGCTCTTGGATTTCATCTTGATATTTGAAAATGTATAAAATGAAAGGTATGAGAAAAGCTATTACTGTGGATTAACCACCAACTCTTTGCAAAATGGGTTGCCAAAGAGCTGTGTCCTGGTACATAGTGTAAGAACCGGCAAGATGTGACTTTTATTACTTTGATAKTTTCATCTACACTCCATCTTCCCGGTTTCCCTTTTCCTCAGCATAAATGGGGCCGATTAGATGTTGGAAGCAACATAAATTACAGACAAGTCGATCAACTGGTATATATGATTTATGTTTTTGGGGCTTTCAATTCAGAAGGTTTCTGTTTTGTTCTACTTGGAGCAGGAGAGCTAACCAATTTTCCCTTATAATCCCTTCGTCCTATATCTCACTCAGATCAAGCTAAGAGGCAGTCTAGTCTATTCGGTAGGCCAATCACTAGGAATGCGCGCTCTTCCCTGCATATTATCCATCCTTGTTATTGTACTGGTTTCGCTCGAAGAGGAAAAGGATATCAAGAAACGGGTTAGTCTGTTTGGTAAACCAATGATGACTTGCAGGCACCCTTCTCCTCCCGGTTATCCATATCTATCAGTAGATCAATGACTTAGTTGTCCATGTCTATGAAATCATCTCCTACCTGTCAGGAGAGGATATMGAAACTTTTAACCTTTGATCCTATGATCTCATTGGAATCAAGTCTGCAGATACCATTCACACATAACCTTCTCATATCTTACATATCTTAACCATAATTTGGAAACGAGAATGAGTCCAAATCTTACCCTTCTCATATATATCTACCGTGGGGCATCAAAGTATTGCAAGAATGGATTGTACATAGTATTTAAGTTATATGGGATTCTTCTAGGAAGCTCCCTCAAGAAAATTATGCATATGCACACATGAAGGAATGATTCATGCATCTCGGTATTGATATCATAAAATAAATTGAGCAGCTATATTGCTAGCTAGCCTTGTAGAAAATCTCTTTCATAAATGATTCTCATGCATGAGAGACTAGCTGTACCCAAACTTGCATGAGACAACCTAAGAAATKATGTACATTTTATGCCTCCCAAGAGAGAAAATGGCTGACTAAATTACAGAAACTAGATATCGAAAATGACTTTCAAGAAAATTTCAACGAAAAAAGGAGTAAAAATACAAATATTTTTATGTGAAAGTCAAATCTTGTTTTCTGAATCCCATCTTGATTTTAGAACCTTTGTTCCCTTTTTTTTTCTGCTTCAAAAGAGTGTAAAAGAGGTAACTAAAGACAAGATTCCAAGAAAACAGGTAGGTAATTTGCATATATACATGGTTTATTTTCACACTAACATATATTAGATAATTTGAGTTCTTAGAAAGAGACCAAAAACTAAATAATTAATAAAAGTTTAATACATTATGCGTTATTGATCACGTTAATAATTTTGTACAAGTATATCATATGTGTCATGTCTAGTCTCTTAAACCACATACGTATTGTATAGATTATTATGAAAGTAACTTTTGAAGAATAGGGTTCGATCATAGCTATCAATGGAATGTTAAAGTAAAAAATAAACGATTAACGAGACCTTATTCAAGTGACAAGTGACAAGACCTTCAATTCTTGTCGAAAGTTCGACTCATATCAAGTGTAGGATTACATCTTGTATGTGTATTCATATTTTAGGTTTAGTTTCTACTGGGAATAGCTTGTAATTTTCACCAAGTTTGGATCCTAAAGGAGAAGGAAACTAAAATAAAGAGAAAACACAACTAGTCACAACATTTTTTTCCTTCCAAATTGGTTTGAGTGCGCATGTGTGCATTGCCTAAAAAAGTTTAAAAACATTTTCTGAACAATGTGAATCAGTAGAGCATGTTGTGTCAAAATTTCCCCTGCAAGGACACATGAACATCAATCAATTGCACTGATCAAAATCACTCATTCAGTCATTTCCAAGCTTTTTGAGCCATGGTTGTGACTTTGAGACAGGTCACATCTTCAAGAGACGGAAACATCCCTAACCCTAGCTGTGCCCTTGCCCAGTCAACATCCTCCCCCGACCCCATCCTGCCTTGTTTCTTTCTACCCTACTTACATAGCTGGCTAATTGTTCATCCTCTTCATGACCTCTCTTCAACCATTTTCCCGTCCAGAATTTGTGAAACTTTGTCCAAAGGCTTCCCAAAAGATAAACAGTCCTTTTCATCTTTTGGACTTTGGCTGAATCCAAATCACATAAGAATACAAGAAACTGTTTTATGCTTTACATATGGAAACATCTTCTCTTATCTTGGAGAGAAGAAAGTGACTTCCACCTGCCACTATATAGATAATGAATAATTAATCTTTTGGAGTTTTATTACTTTTACTATATGAACCAACCTTAGATCAAAGGATATATATGTTTGGTGGTCCACTGTAATATTTATAAATATATAGTGAAAAATGAGGTTCACACGGGTGGTAGATAGTAAACAAGGCTATAAAACAAGATAGTTACAACCTVCTAATTAAAAGTTAAGTCTTATTAATTAGAAAAAGTTTGAATTCAATCCCTATTCGTTTATTGATGAGTTAAACAAAATAAAATTTAAAAGGGTACTAATAATTGTCATTTACGACTAATCATCCTTCCTTCCAAAATAGGAAACTTAAAAATCAATATAAATGTATGAAAATTTATAGGCATACTTTAAACTTAAAAAGAAAAAATCAATTTGAAATCAACGAAAAATTTGATTGATAACAATATAAATGTATGAAAGAATAAGAATAAAAGTCTTTTAAATAGGAAAAATAGTATTCTTAATCCTATGATAATGAATTAAAAAAGTCAAATTAATAAAATAAGGAAATTATCAGAAAAATGACAGAGAACTTTAAAGCCTAATTTGAGGATCTAAATGATATGAAATGTTCGAAAATCCTCCTTTGACATGGTATTTTTTGCACATCTTGCTATTTCTTTTCAGGAAATATATCATACGTAGAAAGAATTTTGACACCTATTGTCAACTTGCAAAGTTTCCATTTTACCCTTTTTCGTCAATTGATCTTCAATTTTGCTGGGTCATTTGTTCTATATCAATATATATGATATGCTCAATAAATTAGTGCTTCCAAATTTTCACCGAGATTAGAAAATCAAAGAGAAAAGAGAAAAAAAAAAAAAACAAAACCAATATGGATATTTCTCAACCTAGCACTTTGGACAGTTGATAAGCGAATAGCTAAGTCAAAGTGAAATTTCGTGTTCAACCTCTACTTGCAGTGCCAATTTAAAAATGCTCTGGGCCAAAAACTTCTTCTTGATGAGAGTCTTGCTCGATGAGCGAAACTCGTGCCAAGCCTGATTTAACTCATCAAGTGAGAAAAGAAAAAGAATATTTCTCAAGTACGAAGGCCATTCCTCTCATGTTCTATAAATTGATAGGACTGAAGAAATATATGTAGCTCTCACTTAGAAATGGTCATCTTTTTCTTCTTTYTTCAGTTGTTGGTGTTGTCCACAAGAATGAAGAGATGATGACTTCTGATCATCTTTAACCCTTCTAAATAGTTGTTTCTTTCACATCTTTTTCATATTCTATGTGTATTAAATGAGCCATACATAATGAAAAACAAGTGTATCCAATAAAACTGTGGTAATAGTTGTCGAGGACCCATATTTTWTGGACCAGCTGAAATTTTCTAATCCAATATTCTCAGCAGAAACCCACAAGCTTAGTCTTCATAAGCACAAAAACGAAAACCTAAATATTAATGGTCGAGGCGTCTATGCAATAACTTAAATTGTATTTGAATTGTAATTCAAAATTTTAAATTATATCTAGGTTGAATTTTATATCATGATTATTAGACTATTTCGTTAATGCATTTATTATACTTAACTAATGCATTTAATAAAAAAATTATCAAATTCACATAATATTTTCACCTAATGCGTGAAACTCCTCAAAATAAAAAACAAGGTCATTTACTGAATTTCTTTTCAGAAAGGGAGCAATGATGCTATTACATATTCTCCAGCACAAAGGGCCATTCTTAACCCTTCAAAATCTGTGTCTATATATAATGTCCAAGTATTTGTATGGTTGATAGTTGGAGTACATTGTGCCATTCTCTTTCTTCGATCATAATAATTATGTAGAAATAGTCAAGTTGGCTAATTTCCAATCAAGAATGATATGCATAACCACCGTTCCACTCTCGATCTGTCAACTATAACAATTTCTTTTTTCTTCATTCTTTTAAACTAGAAAGATCTCAAGATAATGATTTTCAATTTTTTGCATCCCAAATGATTTCTTTTTTTAAAAAATGTAATGAGGCAATCGATGAAGTTTCTCTCTAATTAATAAAATAAATGAATAAGAATACCAAGTAGATGAACCAATCAGTCGGATCTATAATCCAATAGTTTGAGGCCGTTAATAAGTGAACTGATAAGTCAAAATGTGATGCAGTGCATGTTAAAATAGCTTTGCATCAGACTTCTATCCAAGTAAAAGTTAAACTTTACGGACGTAAGTCGAGTCTAAAATAGTCTTACCGAGTGGAGATACCGGTGATTTAAAATTAAATCTATTGGTGCAATTGATKTCCCATTAACTAGTAATTACCTTTCTCTTTAGGAGGCATGTTAGTGAGCAATTAGTATAATATAATTACAATTAAGTAAGGTCCACAAAATGAAATATATGGGAATCTTGAGCACAACAATATTATTCGAAATGTTGGTTGAAGCAGAGACAATGGATCCCATGGTGGGGGCTGATTAAGGCACTCATTGCTTGGAATGTCTAAGCATGAAAAATGGGTCTGACCATTCTTTTCTTGGTCTAATCATGTTTCTTCTAATCTACGCGGTTTAGCATTTAATTAATCAAATTCTTCACTAGTTAATAAAAAATTATAACAGTGAGGTCAACTAATTCATTTAAAATTAGGGTTGCCGAGTAAATATTGGGTGTAAAAAKTGTGTGATCTCAATGTTGAAAGATATTTACTTATTGAATGAAAGTGGACAAGAAGAGAGCACATTCGTTAGGATATGATACTAAAGATCACTTTCTATTTTTAAAAAGTATTTTTGGGTAGAATCTCCTTTGAAAATGGTGCTTCGGATTTTTGTTTACTCCCAAGAATGGATTTGATTAGTTGTTTAATGAAGTGGTTTTAGTGCTCCAAAGATTTCGTTTTAGGTGAAAAGAAAAGGCCTACTAATCAAATGAGGATTGAAGTCCAAACTTAATCGCAGCCTTGAGGTTGAGGCAAGCAATAGATCTTATAGTGCAGTGGATGGAGTTTTAGTCATGCATCGCTAACTCTGATACTTTAATTTGAAAATGAATTTATTATGTAAGTTCTTAATTGATTTGATTATACCGRGTTATAATTACGTGTTTACAGTATAAGGAAGCCAAATTAATGAATGAAAATATTGAGTTCTTGGCTAAAGAAAAAAAAAGGAATGTGATTTGGCTTGAACCTAAGACTTAGTTATTGTAACATCACTATAATTCAAAACTTAAGTAAGATGCTAAGAAATGATTCAATTATGGTAGGCCTTCAACCAAACTTGTCCCAATAGTGCATTGCATTTCCAAACAAGGTGTGTTATGAAAAATATGTAAAKTTTTGTTTTTTTTTTTTTYCATTCTAGGTCCTTTCTATGACCTAATTTTTTGTCTTCCTCTTCTTGATGGTTAATCTAAAATCCTAAATTTAGATTTTCTTTTTTGAATTTTGGATCGTGTAAATTAAAGGAAACAAAAAAAAAAAAAAATCTAGAAAAGCATCTTATAAAACGGGTGAATTATATTCTTCAAGAACTCATATCTCTTGTTCCTTTTAAGTTTCTTAAAAGAATTATTTGAAAATATTATTATTGTAAATAAGCTATTTAAAAAAATTTTTTTTTGTGAATTACTTGAGAAAGAAATATAAACATATTTTTCCATCAAAACTTTTGAACTTAATTTCTCGTTGCATATATATATAAAATCCCTCGTAAAAAAACAAACGTGGATATTTAATTATGAAATATTATACTCGAATAAATTGGGAACTCTTAAATTTTGTGGAGGGATATTATAGAGTTGCATTAGTTGTTTTGATGTTGTTGTGGTCCTATTAGATTCAAGTCGATGGAATGATATATGAAACTAAAATGCAACTCTAAAAATGAGGTCCAATTACGGGTAGAACTCATTATGAGAAACAATTGGCATGAAATTCATTCTCTAGTCCCATTCTATCACTTCTCAAAATTTARTGATGATGGATAAGGCTAAACCCTGTTTTTTTTGAACTATTCAAAACATTCTTTGCTCATAAAAATGCTGCATTTTTTTTTTTATGCCTCCAACCATAGCTACTCATCATTAAAAGCCACCTTCTTTTGGTACCTTCTTTTGGCCTTAATTATAATGTTGAACAATACCATTCAACTTTGTGCAAAAGACTATGTACGTTTATTCTTTCTTTACTTGAATGCTTTTCAGCAACAATGGTGCCATGAAATTAATATATTTCTCAAATCAATGACCCAGACAAAGGAATAAACCAATTACCCTTTTGGGCTTATATTATTTGGACTAATTTTAGCATTTCATTTGATAAGGTCTTTTCAGTTCATGACRAACAATTTCTATTTTGAATGTATGAAAGGGAAATTACAAGAAAATAATGGATATATGCTCTCGCTGATCATCAAATTTATTTTTTCTTGATTGGATCGCGACGTAAAAAGGTTTTATTAGCAGAATTATTGCATGTTTGTCGCTATTGGCCTTCGTTTTTTTTTTTTTTTAAAAAGGGAGGAGTTTTCTTTATCATAATGACTTCAATTATGAGCAATAGTAGTCATTTAACTTTATTTTCCATCTATCTATCATTAATGACTTTATTTCAATCTCGCATATCATCATCGTTACTACCACAATCATGTACCACAAAGAACTCTGACAAATTTGGAAAAAAAAAAAACTGATAATGCAAATAAGATTAGGTTCAAACATGTTAAAGTAATAAATAATATACGATAGAAAATAAGGTTAAATGATCATCTTCAATCAAATTTAGAGTCATTCTGGATTAACAAGAAAACACAAATGGAGAGTGTCAATAACGACACCATTATTTTATCTGATCCCGAATAAGCAAATGTCTAATTATTCCTTTTATGGCGTCTTCTTTCAAAATACAACTTTGTGAAACATKTGAAGGAAACCAAAACATAYGATTTTGATTTGTCATTCTGGTAATTGAAATTTACGTTACAAGTCTTTTTGAAAAGTTATAACAATTAGAGTAGAAAACATGTGAGAGAAATTTGAATCTGATGCATGAAAATTTCCAGCAAAAATGAGCTAGCAGTGAGTTTGCAGAGATCAGGAAACGATCTTTCTCGTACGATGAAAATCCTGATGATACTTACCGAAGACCAAGCAAACAAAGGAACCTTCGTCCTCCTYCCCGATGCCGCATATGGTTTAGAAGCTATGGACGTGGCAAGACCACCAACTTATAAAAGAATGTAGGAAATAGAGACAGAGGTCGATGGTCAGGAGTGACAACCAGAACCAGGCAACATATGGTGACTTGTTATTAATTTGTCTTYCTTCAAGTTGGGTCTCCAGATGATCAAAAGGGCCCTCCAAATCGAAGGCTTTCAGCCAACCAACTATTCCTGCCTTCTCGTGTGAGTTTCGATCGACCCCACACGTCTGAGCAATATCAGAACCAGACATGAGACACCACACGAATGCATTTGCTTCTTCTCATTCTTCCTTCATTTAAAGCTGTCCCTTTTCACTGCTACCTCTCTGCAATAATACCCCTCTTTTGATTTTCATCCAAGACATTATTGTACTCGACAAGGGACACAGACTTATATCACTCCAAGTTATGTGTTTTGCTTGTCTAGGTTATAAAGGTTCAATTTCACATTACCATATTTTTGCTCGTGGGTGATTGTGATTGATGGTATATTAATTCGATTCTTAAATTGAACAATGAACTTATCTCAAGATGATTATATAGATGATTGTATAAAGTCGATTTGTAAGTTCTGATGATTCTAAGATACATTCATAGGCTCTAGTTCTAAATATGTTAGCTTCTTGTATAGACTCAAAGTATTTATAAATCTTGAAAAGTCATATTGCTAATGAAGATTTGTCTATTTGGAAAATCACCCARTATAATTTGGACTTGTCAATTTGTAATGGTCCTAGGACCTCTGTTTTCTTTATTACATTGCATCTAAATCAAATGAACAGTCAGCATATCAAGACAAATATTATGGAATTTTGGCCTGTTTCCTCAAGTCAAGTTAAGCTTACCGAGTAAAGAAAGCATCTATCTATTGTAATCAAAGCAAATATGTTCTTGATGACTATACTAAAAAAACCATCCTCGTATATGTTACTTTTGATCATCTTCATCCCCTTTCTTGTGTTATCAGCATCTTTGTTAGAAAGCATACATTACATAAGAGAAGCAATCAGACAAATAAGCAGTCATCATCATAGATTTTGTTTTCTTCCTACCTTTTTCATATTAATCTTCTTGTTCATGTGCATGCCTCTGAGTTGAATACAAAGAAGGATTCATCTTGTGAACTCATGAGTTGTTCTTGATACAAATATCACGTGTCAAATTAACCATGTTTTGGTCATTGATAYACCAAAAGACCTTGACAACTAATTTAGGAGAGAGGACACAAAAGCTATGAAGGSCCTAACTAATTAGGTCTCATGGATGATTTACTTTGTTTTACAAAAGAAATGGTAATCTAGGTAAAGTTAGTGATTACGATAGTCATTCATGTGTCATAGCATTCGTGCACGTTCACGTTATATAACACACAAAACTAAGAGGCCTTGTAAATGGATCAAGGAGGCATCAGTTACGTTAGTGATCAAATTTTGTAAGTATTTTGGACTGCTAGGGACTTCCTATATAAATCTACACTTCTTCCAGCACCTGGTTATTATTCGTGGAGAAATATGAATTACATATATATTGCACATTAGAGGATAGAAATTTTGAGAGGGTGAGTAGTAAATGTATAGGATGGGGACTACCGGGGGGAGGAGATTGTGTTGATAACGCAAGAATTTGTCCAATCCTGTACATATCTGAAGATGTGGAGAGTGCAGAATACAACAAAGTGTGGTGGATCCTCACAGTGGATATATACATAGAGATACAATATGTAGGTCCTAACTTGATTAATGGCCAGAGAGCAAATCCATAATTAAAGGGTTCCACAAGGGAGAAAATGCCCACGGCTTTAATGCAAGAAAAGCTAGAGCTGACCCTCTCCCTATTCTGACAGCCCTGTTTTGCATTTTGCTCATATATTTTGGGAGTTGGAGTTCCATGAGTTGGTTTCCTTTGTGTACTGGTGGTCTTTCTAGGGACCACCTTTTCAGTACATTGCATAAACATATATACCCATTCCTTATCTAAAGTTGTATCAGTTTCTTTGTCTAGCCTAGTGCAAACTCTCACAGGCAAGCAAGATTCTAATTCATTTCCACTGATTACATTTTCTAATCATGATTATTTTTTTGACCGAGCCAGACAATAGTTTGATCGATAAATCTCTTCTTAGTGTGATTAAGCTGTAAAAGTTTTCAAGAAATGATCTTGTTTAGGTAAAAGATGATGGTAATCTTAGGTACGACTGCTCTGATAAAAGGTGTGTGAACATTCAGACTTGGTAATTCACAAGAGTTTGGGCCATAATGTCTCTTTTAAAAGGTGTGCAGATCCTGYATTTGTGCTACCRACTTTAGAAGACAAATATGCATGCCTTRAAGAAGGGTTTAAAGATTTGGGAAAAATATGCARCAAACTACTGTTCTTGGCAGTGAAATCATCAACCCTTTATCTCAAAGTTGATATTCAAGATTTCATTGTCCCTCACTCTCTTCTTAGCTTTAGGTGGTAAAAGCTTGAATCATACCCCTTTAACTTGAGGAATAAGGAAAAATCGGTTCCCGAAAACATGAAGCAAACAAAGACCAGCTTTTCCTGTACATTAAAGGTTAGTGAAGCAAATTCCAAAGAGAAAAGCGAAATGAAGGAGACAGAAAGCATAAAAGATGAGAAAAAGATGCCATATTTAATTAGAATATGTAGGGGTTGAATATAACCATCTTCTCCTACACTCATGAAGGTATGTAAAGCTCTCGAGAATCAATTTTCAGTAATACTTGAMTTTTTTTAAGCCAAAAGCGACGAGCAACAAAGCAAATGCAAACGAGCTCTACAGAAGTTAAAATAGTAACTTTCATTACACCAAAGTTACCTTCAACTAAGAAAACAAGAACAAACTCCAAAATCAACATTCGATTGTGTAAAAAGAGCATAACTACATATATAGGATCAGTCATGTATAGAGCAAATTGGCAGAAATCAGTCAATTTCTCCAGCCATCTAAGATTACAAAATGTCAAATCTTGCTGACCATCAAAGCCAGCCAACTGTGTATAATAAGTTTCGATCAACTCCTGCCATTGATGAGTCAAGTCATATCCAAACCTTGAGAAAATTCTTGTGGACACATGAAAGCAACAAAGACAGATAGATACCTATATTCCTTGGTTTCGTATCACTGTATATCTAGGAAATAATGTTCAAATATCAATGAAATACCAGCACGACATGCATGYGAAAGCTTTATGAATATCTTGATGGCTACGGTGCTTARATGTCTGTATCTCTTTAACCACAATTTCCAGCTTAAATGTCTGAATCTCTTTAACCACAATTTCCAGCTAACTCTCAGGGTGTAGCTACCAATGGTTTTATTGGGTTAATTTGCTTGAGCAATAATGAGTGAAAAGCCATGTTTAGAAATTCCCTTTGGAMAGCAAAAGCAGGKCCATTTTAGGTACTATAAATTATTGATTCTGAAAGCAACACCTGCAGGAAATATACATGAAGAATGTCTTCTTCTTGAATTTAATCGCTTCTTCTAACCACTCGATGAAGACTGGAGACTTCAAGGAGAGTGAAAGAGAAATTTGTATACTTGGTCTAGCCAAAAGTTTTCCGTTACATTCTAGTCCTTTTAAATTATTTATTTGTCACCCTCAAATTATTCGTATGTCTCGGTCATTTTAATCAAGTTGGCCCTCAACGTGTTAAACATGTTTCGTTTTAGTCATTGATTTGATATTATTCAGATATAAAGTGAATACGAAAATGTGTTAAATTCTCGTGCACGTACATCCATGAGATGCCAAGTTAACCAAAACGTTAGTTTTAGGGGCCAAAATGAGATTAATCAAGACTTGGCTTTGAAATATAATAATATTTGTTTCACCTCCTATTTTGTATTTGTTGTTTGTTTTCTATATAGTGAAAAATCATATTTACATTTCCATCATACCTAAACTTCAAAAGAAAAAGAAGAAAGGGAACTTCAATACAACTTGTAAAAATCTAATAGACTCATAATTTCAAGAAAAAGTATATCATCCATAGGGGTCAAAATATTTATCGACACAATTGATGTGAATAACTACCTCAAATCGCTTCGTCCCCTCTCAAAAACTTTTAAAATTTTAGAAAGGATAAAAAAATCCAATATAATCCTTTTTTGTCCCCTAAAAAGTTTTTAGACATTTTTAACAATATCTCTAATATACGTCTTTCTATTGTTTGCCAAATTTTCCGATCTTGCCCTTCACTNTTACATAAATTTACAATTATTCATTAAATTATTAAATTAATTAGGGCCAAACGCGAAATACTTAAAAAACGAGATTCAGATTAAAAAAAAAATGAAAAAAAAAAAGAAAATACATCGGTTAGATATATGTTAGATATATAATATATAATTATATAATATATAATTACGAGATGAATTTCCAAGTAACTAACGAAGCCCTCCATCTACAATATTTTTCCAGCCGACTACAATCTACCATAGATTGTTTATTGTCTGCAATCATTTCCACTGGAATTATGAAGAAGAAGAACCTTGACCTATTAAAAAAAAAAAATAGAAAAGCAACCATACATTGCCTTAAAATAAAGTCAAGTGTTATACCGAAAAGAGACAGAAACTTTTGGTATCTTTTTCTTTTATTATACATCTAATTAATTGCCAGATGTTGTGCTTAATTCTTCTTAACTGACAATTTAATTTATTCTTATTTACCAAGAAATAATGAATTTGTAATTATATTTTCTTTAAAATAAAATAAAAAGAACTTGGGGTGGAATTTATTTGCATTTTCTGTGGTTTTTTTTTCTTTTTTTCATTTGCTTCTAACTATATTCTTGAATTTCCATCAGATTTCTTCAAACATGGACTGAAAGGACATAAACAGCTAGTGTGCAATTGACAAAAGTTATGGATATTAAGGCTGCATTTGGATTTCTTTTAAAAGCAAAATTTTCATGTTCTGTACTGAAATTTTCAATTTATATGTGAACTTTTAAATAAGTCTAAAGAGGTTATTTTTGGAAACTATTTCCAGAAACAAGAGCCCTAAGTATATAACATTTTCAGGGATCGAACCGTGAAAGTATCAAAATCAAAATTGGAATTTTTATGTTTTATTGTGTTCTTTATGTCTTGAAAAAAGAATCTAATTCTCTAGATTGGAAAATTAATTGTAGAATACTAAAAAGATGAATCCATATTCTAAGTCTGAAAAAGATTCTAAACAAATTTGAGAAAGAGGGGAAAAAAAAGTGTTAGAGATTTTCTATTACACTCCCTGCTATACACTTTCATATATCAATCAGATTACGACGTGTATTTATCATCAACCCCGTTAATATCACTTCTTCACAATTTTAGGAGTTAAAGTTGTATACATGTCATGTTCTAATTAGTATATCATGAAAATGTAACAAAAAAAAAAATTATACTAAAAAATCTGAAATTAAAAAAAAAAAAAGATCTCCACTTCATTCCCAAATCATAATTAATAACCTACTTTAAAAAACTCAACCAAACCAAACGCGGCCTAATCATTTTCCTTCCGGCCACCAATGCAAGAGAAACCAATAGCAATAACTGGCCACTTTTCCTAAGAAATAATTGCACTCGTACGCGGCAAAAATGGATCCCTAGTGTTCATGAAAATATTTCTGAATTAAAAAAAGAAAAAAGAAAAAAGAAAAAGAAAGGGTCGCAGCATAGGATCAGAATCTTCCTGGATGAAATGATTTAGACAAACAAACAAGGTGGGACTTCCCAGCAATAACATATGCAATTGGTCTAGTAATTTCTATTTTCTAGTATTTGATTCTGTCAAAAGGCTAAATTAAGTGTGTTATTTAGTGATAATTAAGGTGTCTTAATAATAATGGTAATTAGTTGATGATTAAGACATTTTTGTTTGTTTGGAAGAAGAACTTCTTTTATCTCGATACTTTGGATGTTGTGTCAATAATAATGACATCATGTTGAGAATATTTTGATTTAATTCTTTCTTCGAGTAAGAATTAAATTTTATAAATATAATTTAAATCGAGTCGAAAATAAATTTGGACGTTACCTTTGTTGACCTTCCTAATTGGCCAGCAGCAACAAGGAAGATTCATTTTCTTAAGAGAGACGACAAGTGTTTGCAAAGGAACTCAATTTTGCTCAATTTCAGGAGACTTTTGGTGCAAGAGATGAAGTGCAGAATGCTTCTGATTCAAGAATATAAATTCGCATATACTCAATCTTTAATTTAAACTTATCCATACTAAGCTAATAGCTTGGGAAGGTTCGCAAGCGAATTGTTAAGTTAAAATARAGTTTCATGTTTGACCTCTTTTTGTGACGTTATGTTAAAAAAATTTTGGACTAAGTCTTCTTTTCCGTAAGAGATAAACTCTACGGATGCAATTTGAACCGTTGAACCAAAAAAAAAGGGAAAAAGAACTTAGACTTCTCGATCCACTAAAGGAAATTAATATATTATTTTTTCATCAATGTTAGAAACGAAATAGAAATTTTTTAGTACATTTTCAATTATGTGCTCCTTAGTGCACTTGTTTATTAATTAGAATCCATATATGGTATTTTTTCTAAATTACGAGTGAGATATTCGACCATTAAATTATTATCTTTTGTCCTTCTAGCAATGTTGTTAAACTTAGCCGGACGAGCCAAATTAATGAGTTAGTTGAACCTTAGATAGTTAAGATCATATCAAAAATTGATTTACGACTTCAAATTTTTCGATGCATCTCTTATTATTTTTATTGCTACAAGTAAAATCCTCAATAACTCGAGTTAACAAGGTGGTTGAAGGGGCAATGATCATCTTTTTAGCTAGAACTTTACTACTATTTAATTATTACAAAAAATAAATTACAAATTAATAAAACTCTGATACATAATAAGTCAATTAATTATAAATATTATTATCGAAGTATTTGATAAATTCGATTGACGTGCTATTTCTTATATATATATATATAGAATAATAATAATAATATATTGTTATGCCTAAATACAATGAATTGGAGGGCAAAACGCATAAGAAGGGTACGGTAATTTGAGATCATAGAGCCACCCGCCATAAGATTATCCCAAAAAATAAAATAAAATATAAAAGTTTACAAGATATTAAAAGAATATTGAGTCTCACATGCCCATGCTATGCCCATACCAAACACCCATGTGGACCCCTTTAATTCACATGGGAGGTTCCTCCTTTCTCCCTTCTATCCCCCTAATCCTCCCGAACCGCATCTTGACCGTTCCCGTTGAGTCCTTAAAAGTCGTCCATATGGGCGGCTGAGCTTGTCCAACTCTTGTCCCCTTAATGTAGGAGCACTTGCCTCAAAGGTGCTGCTAATGCTACCGACAACTTAGCTTGCCTTTGTCCGAAAATCATGCACATTTGATACCATTACAACACTCCAAGCTCTCTAACCCACCCCCTGCCCCACTCCCCCCATCTTCTTTACTCAATAAACATGTACCTATAAAAACACCTAACCTTGCATTGCCTATAAACCCAACAGCTCCACCCAGAACAGAATACAAATTTCCAAGAATTTGATCATCGTTTCAAGCTTAGAGGTGTGAATTAGTTCAAGAACTTGGTTTTAGCATCTGGGTTGGCTTTGCTTTTTGTTTGTTCTGCAAAGGCAAGAATCATCTAGCAGAATGGAAAACCTTGTGACTCATGACAATGATCTGAATCTCAAGGCAACTGAACTTAGGTTGGGATTGCCAGGCACAGATGAAGCTGAGAAAGAAATGACGACATCTTGTCCCAAGAATAACAAAAGAACCTTGCCTGAGTTAGCAGATGAGAGTGCTCCAAAAGGAGAAGCTGATGCCAAGCATGGTGACCAAGAGGCTGCACCAGCTGCCAAGTAAGTTTCTGCCACAATCTTGAATATCTTAAAACATGTAAGTATATATACATGAGATATAAACAAAAAATACAACTTAAAGCTGACTTCTTTGATTGGTTTATCCAATGACAGGGCACAAATAGTTGGGTGGCCACCTGTTCGATCCTACAGGAAGAACAGTTTCCAACCAAAGAAAACAGAAGCTGAGACTGGATTCTATGTCAAAGTAAGTATGGATGGTGCCCCTTATCTGCGAAAGATTGATCTCAAAGTATACAAGGGTTACCCAGAGCTCCTGAAAGTTTTGGAGAATATGTTCAAACTCACCATAGGTGAGTACTCAGAGAGGGAAGGCTACAAAGGATCAGAATATGCACCTGCATATGAAGATAAAGATGGCGACTTGATGCTTGTTGGAGACGTTCCGTGGGAGTAAGTTCTCTCTCTCAATCTCTCTCCCCCTCCTTCCCTACTTCCCTTTTCTCTCTCTCTCTCTCTCTCTGCTATTCCCTGCAAACCTGTATACTAATTTCGTGCATGTAATATTTGCAGTATGTTCATGTCATCCTGCAAGAGACTGAGAATCATGAAAGGATCAGAAGCAAGAGGCTTAGGTTGTGGGATATGAACCCAAAAGCCTACAGAGCCTACAAATACAAGAGAAGATGTTTCTCAGGGAGAGAGGAATTCTGAGCTTGGGTTCTCGAAGAACTATGAGTTTAGAAGCCTCTTGTATCTCAACAGTTTTCAGTGGACTATGACTAGGAAGTAAACAGAAGAAACCATATCAGATACCGGTTTTTTTAAGTAAAGTTACAGGAGAACCATGGTGGTTTTCAGATCCTGTGACCTCGTATCTTGCTTGTAATAATCCATCATATAAAAGCATATAAAGATATCTGCTTTGAAAACAACTGTACACAGGAACATATCCTTCCTACCCCATTTTGCTTATGTTTTTTTCATTAATATACAGGCATAGAGTTTGTGTTGAAGGCATTCTTTTGTACATGAAATCTCCTGTCACCAAATTATGATTGATGTATCAGGAATCAAAATCAATGTGGATTCTTTCCTCAAATCTTTTATGAACTTCTATAATCATATACCGATGAGTAGTCAGGTACTAATTGATTCTTATCATTCTAAAGCGCATGCCAGCTTATGGTCCAAAAGGCATTAGACAACTACTCATTTTGTGGTACTTCCTCTAAAAATAAAGCAACCCTTATCAAGTTGTATGATTTGCAGCTATTTGGAAGCATGCCTTTACCATCTTTCCAATCTTTCTTAGATGTCTTCTACCAAAAATGGGAAAAAAGAAATTTACAAAACCAAAGTATGGGAATTGCATGTGCATCTTAAGAACACGAACATTTCGTTATTGAATAAAATGAAATATTTTAAGCATAAATATGAAACACCACATGCTACGCCCTTCAACGGACCAACCTGTTTTGATTTCTTTCCTTTTGAACAAATATGAAGACAAGCTATAGATGTTTGAAGTTAAAGGTTTACTGCTTACACTCATCCCCATGGATTTACTCTTGACTTAAATGTAGTAATTAGATTTGTTAGCGCTTAAGAACGATAATTTCTTTCATTACCAGTTATGGTATTATAATGAAGCACTTCAAACAATTTTAAGACAAAAAACAATGAGGATTGACAATTCTTTCATCTGTACAGTTAACCTGAGATCTTACTTTACCAGTTAAAAATGTTAGATAATATGGGATCTAGATTTCTAGTCCAATTGTTGTCTCCAGAACAGGTCCTGGCCCGAGACATATCAACTATGGTATTTGCTGCTAACACTTTGTGGTAACACGCAAGATTTCGCAAATAAAGAGTGAGCCAAAAATCAGTCATAAGGGTCAGGAAACCAGTATGGAAATCAATCACCATTTAGACAAAATGCTGCTCCAGGGAACTCAGGGATAATTGAATGATATTCTTTTCATTCTCTTTTATTTTCTCCTCATTTATCTTTAATTTCCTTCGGGTGGGTAGGAGAGGGAGGATTATCATGGATTGGGCTGTTAAGTAACTACACAGAAGTTCAACAATCATTACTAAAAAACTGCCTCCTCCAGTAAGGAAGACAGGGAGAAGCCATTTGTATGTGTATTGATTATTGTACACATCTTTACCGTTACATTTGGCATCTTGGATTAGGTACCACGAGTAATCCTTACCATTATGTTAGCTAGTTGGAGGGCATGCGAAATTATCAAATTGATTTCCTATCAGAATCTTATCGGGTACAGGAGAAAATTTTTTGTGCTTTGTAAATACTGCACTCTTAGCAAACCTTTAAATACTAGTAAAGATAACCAATTTAGAGCCCTGTGCAATAAAGCAAGTGGATATGCATCTATATTTTATTGAAAGGTGAAATAAGTTAATGATCATATTATGATAATGGATGTCCTTTACACATCCTGAATTTATCTAATATCCTATAGGTTCATTGAACCTCAATCACCTACACCAGAAATGATCAGGTTTGAGAAATGATGGTACATTCTTTTTTCGCAGCATAGGAAAAGATGAAATATATATATATGTTTGCAGGAGGCCGGGTGTGGGCGGCAACAAGATCTAAGTTGCTCAAATCCTATCCTCCATTTTCATTTACTTCTCCCCACTTCGATGAATCCTGGAATCGGAATAGTCCATGGAATGGAGACTATTCTCATCAACAGGAGAGATATTTCCCCTGATTAAATCATCATGTAGTGGGGATAAATCAATTCATGAACATCACAATGGAGAAGTTAAATAAATGGTCCTGTGTTACTTAAAAGATGATTTTTGACGGAGCAATAAGAATATCCTAACAGTTCGCCGTTGTTCAGGCATTGATTTTCGGGGCATGTGCTGCTTCAAAGAGTAATATTGAAGAAATAATTTCATAAGAAGAATAAACAGTCAAGCATGCCATAAAGAGCACCAAAAGAAATTTTTTGATGATAAATTGCAATATTCATAGTTAGTCAATGAATTAGGAAGGTACACTATTCATGGAGAAGAACCCACAAAGATGGCATCAACACACCTTTTACTTGAATTGATAGTCAACAATTTTTCCTTTTTCTTTTTCTTCTAATAAAATAAATACAGAACTTCAAATATTAAACAAGCACTTCTCACTTTTACTTTTCAGAAGGATTATCGAGGGTTTGTTATAATGCAGCAAGAAGGTAAAACAACATATTGTACAAGAATACCTATATAAACGCTACCAAACCATATAAGAGACGGCGACAAATATAAACCACAAAGCTGGCCACATCTAGTGCCATATGATTGACTGGATTACTTATATTCTGATTTATTTTCATTTGGTTGATTTCCCTCTATAACCTCTTTTCCCATCCAGAGTGCCCATATAAGATTGAATAATTTCGTCCCCACTGAGATTTTCGTTTCTCAAAATCCACGAATGCAATTTAGATACTGAAGATTGACGTTGACATGAAATATCATGCAAAAGCTGCCAAAAAATAGACATCACATAATTCCAGGAAACTATTAGGACAATCTCTAATCAAATACAGCCATAAAGATATACAAAAAGACTTCTTCCCTTCCACCTAATAGCTAAATTGGATTTGATGAAACAGATATTTACATTATATATAGCCACAACCACGCTGAAGTACTTAAGCACCAAAAAAGAAAAATTTGAAATATCCAAAAAGTGTAATCGTGTAATAATAACATTACTCCAAAAATTGTAAACTACTAATGTTCAGAAATTAAAGAGAACCATATACCTGTTTGAAGCACAGCCATTTTTCTTGAAATTTTGCAAATGAGTTCCACCACCTATACAGAACATAATAATGCACACCTGAAGTATATGAATAGTTTCAAAATTACACTAAACTCCAATAGATGCTTCTTAAATCACGCAACATCTAACAGGTTCATTGTTAGAAACAATCAGAACATTAATGACTAAGCTTGACCAACATCTCTTGAACGACTTGCTAACAGACACTTACTTCCATTTAGTTTCCAGAGATGAATGAATAAGGAAAAGTAATAACAAATAATATAGGTATCCTGTCCTCTATAATCAGATCCATATAGATGGCACATCTTCCATTACAAACTCATGCACCTGCAATGCCAGCCTCAATAGTCAATACAACCCCCTTTCTATACCAACTTCCGAACTATTGTTCACACATTAGAAACATCAGCCAGCTTCCGACAGCAGCATGATTATGCTATAAGGAAAGAACACTGCAATAAACATTTTAAGCCGAAGCAAAGCACGCAGGTGCCATATGTGCATGCTAGTTTATGGACCCCTTCATTGAAGCACCAAATAACCAAGGTAATCTCTATGGACCTATACAGGTTTGCCATTGTTAAATTTCAAATTGTCTAACAGTTCGTTTCATCCCTCATTTGGATTACCAAATTCCGCATAAATACAGATACAAAATAATACTCTTTGAAGTTTTTGTTTCTCATACTGGTCCATGATTTGAAATACAGTGATTACAGTACTGTGACAAAGCAAACTTTTCTATCACTCACTGAAACTTTAGGGGAAACAATTGCCCTGATGAATCATCTCCTGCTTGAAGTATTATAACAGAATTAAGCTTGCCTATTTATGTTATCATCTCAAAGCCAGATTATTCACAAATCACCGGCGCTTATAAATATTCTAGAGCCTATTTCAGTTTCCTGCTTTAAAACACACCAATATCATCTTCCAGACAGCATCATYAGTCGTGAAAAGATATTACTTGAAAGGTTAGAGCTATACCAAAATCACCACCATCCATGCACCCAAAAAAGCAGAAGACTCCATTTTGCAAAGCCCTATTTTTAATTTTTCCAAAAGAAACAGCTCATCCATCACAGAATCCTTTCTAACAAGCAACGTGCTAGAATATTCAAAGAAACTATATCCCTGAACAGCAGGAAACTAAACGACCTAAGAGGATCCTAAACTGTAAACTCCACCATCAAGCCTCCATATTCGAACAAAATGAAACGGTAAAGAATGTCAAACATCATCTTTACCATGATCTCGGTAAAATGGGCTCCATTCAATAAATGCATCAAACGGTTGGTAGGTATGCTAAGAGCTGACCGAACATCATCTGGATTCATGAGAATTAGATCCCAAATGGTGATTGAATGTTCACTCAAAATTTGATGTGCATTATTTACAAAGATTTGAGGTTTGAATTCTTSAAAAAATAAGAGAAGAATGTTATCAGTTTCAAGTCATGGCGCCAAAGAATTTAAGAACAGCCTTGAGGTAACGGAAATTTGATTTTATTTGCTATTAGAAAACAGCTAAAACTAACCTTACATCAATGAACCGGCATTGTTTTAATATTGAATACATAACGTCAATTCACGCTATATTTTAGTAATTTTTCGCTTTTATCTTTAAATTTAAAATTTTTGGAATTATTATCCTCAAATTTTAAATCGTGTAGTTCTCGATCTATTTTAATCATTTCACTTTATACTTAATAATAATTTACTTTTCATTTTTCATCCCTATCTTCTTTTTCTTCCTTTTTCTTCTCCTCCCTCGAATCTCATGTGCCGCCGCCGCTAACACCGTCATGTAAGGTAACCCATCTCCTCTTTTCCTTCTTCCCCTCTTATCTTCTTCCTCTCATCTCTTCTCCTCCATCATTCTTCTCCTTCCTTCATCTCCCAGAACCTCCCCCTCTGAGGCAGCCGCCGCCGGATCTTTCTTTCATCCTTCTCCCGTCTTCCTCTTTTTCCCCCTCTCTCTTTCTGTCTCTGTGTGACTTCCTCTCTCTCTCCCCTTCAGATTTCTTTTCTTCTATATTATACTATCATGTTGCTCGCTAATTCGAAGGCTCTCTTTCAACCATATTTTTGAGATCTTTGAACCATACAGTAAAGTTTGAACATGAACAATTAAGAACTCTCAGTGCATCAAACCCAAAAATTTTGAAGTTCCTAACAACCACTTTCCCAACAGGCTAGGGCTAGCGGGAGGGAAGAGAAGGAGAGGGTGGCGGAAAAAAATTGATAAAAAAATATTATTAAGATAAATATTAATTAAATTGATCAAAATAGTTTTAAAAATGGAGCTACAACAAAAATTACACTTTATAAAGCGTTAGGACAAATATCGTTATTTATCCTTTTATTATTGTAGAAAATTGGCTCATTGATCCTGCATCCAGCCCATACCAACTCAAGTCGAAGCCCAAATCGACACATTTGAAAAGACTTTTTTGGCCAGGGAATCTTTTTTGCTTTGTCCATTTTTCCGATTTACTTGTTTTAAATGGACAACAAATAATTTATATATTTCATTTTCCTTTTTTAATTGAACTACTTATTATTGAAACTATTTTTCTTCCCACATAACAAAAAAATATCTCTCTCGGAGATATTTTTCTTTTTTTAATTGAATGTACATCACATTTCACATATTAAAAAATAATTAATTAAAATCAATTTTTTAAAAATATTTCAATCTTTTCTCCTTTTCTCCGTACATTATGCATCCTCTATTTTTCAAGATTAACAGTAAAAATAATATTTTAATAATAATTTCAAACTAATTATCGTCTACAATTTGAATTTTTTTTATTAAATTGACTTTACTTTCTCATAATTGATCTTGATTTAACTTTATTTTTACATATTTTATTGCTTATAACTTTAACGCTTTTCAAAGAAATATCATCTTAAAATGAGGATGGGACGGGATCCGAAGAAGCATTAACAATTTTCTCCTTACGCGGCAGAAGCAGAAAAAATCATTCAGCCAAAAACTCTGCAAAACAAAGTCATTTTAATATTTAAATAAAAAACCTCGATTTGTTTATTTTGCACTAATTTGATATGCTTTAAAAAATAATGGAAGTACTTTATAAGTATCATTCTGTTACAACCTTGAGATAAATTTTGAAATTCTTTAATTACAAAATCATTAGAATGTACAAATAAGACCTTTGTTTTACCTTCTTTTTTCTGAAAAAATATAATGGAGAAGATCAGTAACAAGGCAATCTAAGAAAATAACAGTAAAAATGCTCCTTCGGAGAAGAAGATTAATCTGCAATCTCAAGGGCTATAGCCTATAGTCAATATGATTCTCACATGTTCACAAGGTTGTTCAATACAAAGTAAACCTCCTCTAGATGACCTCTCCTGCCGAACTATAAGTGATGCTTATGTATTTCCCTGTGGTTAAACATGAATGAAGTAAATGTTAAGATTGTCCAACTTCTGGTGCAAGCCATTACCTATTCTATCACCTGACATCCTCAATTTCTAGCATCACTAGGCCCTCTTCCGACATATACCTTCAAAATGATTATCATACATATGATACTTATTGTCTGAAGAATGATAAATTTAGAGTTCTTCATGAAAAAAAGAAACTGTATTAGTTCATGCCAGCCCCACGCAAAACCATATGCAAGTTGCAACTGTACTTCACCTTTGCAGGTCTATCGTTCAGGTCCAAGTTACAGCATTCTCCAAAGCTCAGGACTCCAAATCACCACTAAGAAGGCGCACGACTACTAAAAGAACTCCTAAGCCATCTCACCAGCCTTCCAGCTGAAGCTTAAAGGGTTCCAATTTGCTGGTGTTTTAACCCTCTCACGATGCAAGAAGAATCAAGCTGCAGAAGACTTGTGGTCATGATGATTCTGAAGGCAAACTTAGCCCTTTATCTTTGATCATCAAGATCCGTCAGACTACCTTTGCTGTCTTTACTCTTTGGGGAAGCTTCTGTTGGTGATTCCTGATCATTACCACGATCAATGTGGTCACCCAATGGGGATGGAGAAGGTTCAACACTGGGGTTGGAAACCAATATAACTGAATGACTCTGAGCTGCAGCTCTCTCTCTCTGTGTTGAAGACTCCTCCTGATGATCTGGCTCTGTTGAAGCTGCATAAGATATGCCAAACCTTTGCCCGTGCGTGAGTCCTGGACAGAAACCCTATTTCACAGCTTTCTGTTAGTGCTCAAGAAAAGAAATAGCACCAGGAGATAGACACAGTTTTTTAGCCTATGATTCACAATATGCAGCTAACTTTTTCACGAGGTTTTAGCCCTGCTATTTATATCTCCCATAATATGTTTAAGTAGCAAAGATAATATGATTTGACAGAAAAAGCAAAGAAAATAAACATAATCATTTGTAGTGATTGAAAAGTTAATTTATCAGAGATGGCAACTATTCTCAAGGGAAAAAATATTGCTCAAGGAAATTTATCATCCGATGCAGAGACAAATTCAACAGGCTTTGGAGATTTAGCAGATTTTTCAAACAAGCTTTGCCAAAAGTTGGGAGACATTAGTTAGTTCTCTAATGTTTAATAATACTATTTTTTTCTTTTCCCCATTTAATTTGTTTCCTTCTACATTCTGTTGTTTTCACTAGATAGCCATGTCAAGCTTTTGCATCACAATGTTTTTCTTTATCATCCCTAATGTATTAGTTTACAAGAAGCCCAGTACCTCAAGTGTCTATAAGAATAAAGCCCAAGCAAAGTAGACCATGGCTCCAAGAACAGACCTTAATCAATCCTGTGACCGTCTTTGAGGTATGAAAATTGGAACATGACTTAGAAACAGAGGCAGAAGCATTTGTTTGGGATCCATTAGTTTCTCCAGTGTCACTTCCGATGTCTGGAAAACGAGTTTGTACTCCAAAGTTGCTGCCATTGCAGTATGCTCCTAAATAAGAACAATGTTCGCGTACTAATGATATTCGTGGAGTTGCAGGTAACAAGTGACCTTCAGTACTGAAGATGTACCTGTAATTGGACATGTTAATTTTTTTCCCATGCAACTGGGAGTGAAATACCATGATCAATATATGCATGTTAAATACTTTCAGAACATAATATAGCAGTTTGTGTGCCTGTATGTTTCTGTGCGTTCATGTGTATAAGAATACTCAGAGGGGAAGGCACATTTTCTCACTTACTTATATGGACCATTCTCAATGAGGTTATCTGGACCAGCACCCAAATCAAAAAGAAGCCACAAGTATTTCACCTGAACAACCAACATAGGATTACATCAACGTATTTGACCTAAATAACCACCAAATTCTCAGTGCTGTAATTCATACATTATTGAAAAGTTAAATTACACAAGTCTTAATGGTAGTGGGTCTTCAAATCATAAAACTAGAAATCAGAGATGTTACAACAGTTAATAGATAACAAAAACCATTAGTTCCCTTTCCAGCCACACGATCACCATAAAATAGGAGCAGACATTCAAATGTATCATCAGTTGAAGTAACAAAAGAGGGACAAAAGTTCCTTACAGTTTCTGCTAAGAAAAAGCTTTCCATGTGATCTTCCTGCTCATGGGACTCAACATCTGATATATGACAATATCCGCATGTGCATCGCGCACCATATTGGAGACTTGCAAGCATGTCTCTTCCAGCATCAAGATACCTAAACAATTTGTTTTTTAGTTTGAAGAAATACAAGAAAGTGTTCTTCAGATAACAGAAAAATGCAGAACAATGATATCTACAAAAAGGAGGAAGAGAGAGAAAGAAGAAGAAAAGTAGTCAAATGACCTTGATCAAAAAATTTGCAAGAAGTAATTGGAAACAAGTTCTTCTATGACCCACTCTATCCCCATTCTTATTGAATTGAAGGTAGCATTTTGGATGAACTTACAAAAGTCAGTCCATGGTAGGGGAGTTAACAACACCATGTAATTTTATTTTTCCAACCCATTCAAGGGCAATGCTTTTATACACGTCATACATCCAGTGAACCGAAAAGCATACCACTCTAACCCTAGTGAAAGAAGTGCAGGTGGCTTTTCAAAAGCATTGGGAGATGAGATAAATCAAAAGAGAAATCCATATCTTAGAAAAGCTGAAAAACAAACCTGGGATCCCTTGTAGCTTTGTACAGCCAATAGGTGCTCTCTATTAATTCGGGACGTAGTGGATAGCTCTTCTGGCCTCGCTGCAGGGCAGGTGCAATAGTAAGATAATGAAGTTTTAGATGCAACTTGAAATTGAAAGGATACCTAAAGCAGCCAACCAGCCCAATAACTGAAGGGGAAACAAGATGAGAAACATAAAACATTGAACGAACTACAGGACCACTAGGAAAGTGATAGACAAGAATGAATTGCATGCTAAACTTGGATTACAAACGGGGGTACAAATTAGTAATAACTTGTCATGTCTCACTCCTGCTTGCATATTACAAGTACATGAAACTCTGCTGAACCAGATTTCTATGTTATAAACAGGAAAAGGAATGCATGTGTAAGTTGCAGAATAACTTGTCATGTCTCACTCCTGCTCGCATATTACAAGTACATGAAACTCTGCTGAACCAGATATCTATGTTATAAACAGGAAAAGGAATGCATGTGTAAGTTGCAGACTCGAAGATATGCAGCAACTTAGTGACGTCAATATGCCAATTATACATATGCAGCCATATTTGCAAGGTGGCATACCTTAAGAGTTAAGATGTAATAGAGTAAATTAAACAATCTCAAAATTCAGMTCCTGAAGTACCTGAACACTAAATGTGGCCAGATTGAAACCCTCAGGCGTGAAGCCATATTTTTTCCAAACACTAAAGAAGGCAGTGTGAGTACGAATAGCGGGCTCAATATCTCCGGCTAGAACCTTTCAAACATGAGAGAATTAGCTGTACTTCTTTTCAGTAAATGTTTCTTCTCCTGAAAGTTAAATACAATGCAACAGAACATCAAGCAGAAACTCATTTACCTGAAGGCCCGGCCAGAATGCCTGTAGACTATTGAATAATGGCCAGACAAGTCCAGCAGAATTCATATTTACCTCCACATACCTACAAAGACCTTAGAAATATGAAAAAAAAATCCACTTCTCAATGCATTTCAGAATGACAAGTGAAATCACAGTAGGGAAATGGAGATGAAAAAGATGCAACAGATGAGAGGTTCTACCAAGGATCATTGAAAAGATAACGCATTGCAGCCTTATAAGCTTCTTGAAAAATGTATAGATATTCTTCATCTCCAAACAGCAAGTATGCCTAAATGGCAGTTAGTGAAGCAAGATATGAAGTTATTGAACCCCATAAAGACAAAGACAATTGAGATAAGAAGAAAAATCTAGAAAATAATATCATTAAGAGTAATTAAATCCACATCAGWTAAGCAAAATGGTTTTCCAAGCAGTCTGATGWTCAACAATCTGGAAAACAAATTTAATAGATTGAAATCTTAAATCATTATATACATATATACACCTTCAAGCATGCCATCCTCTAAGATTAAATTGAAGATAAAAGGCCAAGACCAAAACTTAAAATAAGCGCATTCTTGAAATACTGAATAAAGTCAAGTCTGTCTATCTCTTTGCTTGTCACCATTTGTATTTGGGAGAGGGCAAGAGAGAGGGGAAAAAAAGTCAACAATCCAATGGAAATGACCGTAACTGATAGAGTCACAACCCCGGATAGGAGTAAATTATGGCACAATACAGAAATCGAGGCACATTCCCAGACTGCTACCACTACAAACTGATTCTGGCAGTTAGCAGGCAGAGCCATGAAAGACAAAAGCCTGCACTAGATAAATATCAACTTCATCTATCATCTAAACTATGTGCATAAGCAACAAAAAAGTGTATGCCTTTCACTTTAAGTGCTATTAAGAGGATAGTGAACTATTTTCACAGTCCTTACGCAAAAGGAGAAAGCACGAAATCTGGAGTAGAACTAACAAGAAGAATGGGTGAATATAGTAATGCTGGAAGACATCATTTCAAGTCAACAATGCAGTTGAAGGAAACATTACAATTCAAACTGAAACTCACCTTTAGGAGATACTCATAGAAGGAGTCTATACTTGTCCCTATTCCAGCATCCTGCAAAGAAGAGAAAATAATTCAAAAAACAATCCATTTCAAGAAAGAAAATATTCACAGATCAGAAAGGACAAAATATTACAAATCAATGCCACAAATTACTAAGGATGGCAGCATAACCAAATAAAGCAGACTCTTTTATATTGTTTGAACTCCATACTATTTATATTTGTTAGTGACCAACGCATCTTCAAGTCACTTGCCATGGACCCACAGTTTGTACTAATTAATCTTTCCTTCTCAAAGTTAACTACATAAGTTAGGCATTAATATATTTAAGTTTGACGTTTCAGTTTTGCCCTCATGGTGTCTGTTGGGATCTCAGCAACATAAACTTTAATATTCAAAAGTACTCTGCAACTATTTTCTTCAATATGATAGTAAAAGTTAAACAAGTTGTCCATTAACTCAATGAAGGAAAAACATGCCATAGCTTAAGAGGAAGAAAAGAATCACCAAAATGATAGTTAATTGTTCTTTGATGGATTACTGTCATTGAAAATTCAGCTGCTTGAAAGGTAACTTATGCATTAAACTAAAGGTAAAATATTATTTTCTGAGGCTCCTAACTCCTTCAGGTTATCTCATTTATATAAATGACAAAGCGAAATAGTGTCCCAACCATCAAAACTACAGGTAAAATCTTATATTGCAAGGTTTATAACCACTTCAGGTTACCTTTTCCATATTCTTTACAAATTTAGGGGAAAAAACAAAAGGATAGAATTGTAATGGTAAAAGGACAAAAAAGGATGCAACTGTTACTGTTATTGAACAAACTGAAATGCAGCACATGAAGTAAATAAATCCTTGCATGCAATTGCATCTTGAACCCAAGACTAGATACAAATTAGGAAATGCATTTATCTGCCAACTTGTTGAAAACTAAGGTTTCCCTCAAAACCCAGACAACATCTTTTTTTCTTATTCTTCTTCATTGTGCAAAAGTCACTCAAGGGAAGGAAATAGTCATCATAATACAATGCAAGTTGAAATTAAAAATTAAAAATAAAAAATAAAATACCTTACATTACAGTAACTGCAAATCAGATGACTAGTCCCATTCATAAAAGTATTATCTGTTCAATCAATGCACTAGCAATTTGAATTACTGAGAAATTCTTTCTACCTTTTCTTTTGAAATCAAATTTCAGAGTTCCCCAATTCCTATGACTGCATTTACTAAGAGATTAACTTATTAACTCAAATATCCCATAAAACCTGAAAGGAACAGAAGACTAGGTAATTGGACAGCTGACAAAATCCATCTGACCAACTGGTAACTGGAGGTACATGGGCCTGCCTTTCTCATACGAATATAGGATTTATCATTGTTCTATTGGTTATAAAAAGCTTCGGATGATCCCCTTAGTTCAGATCAGGACAGGAAGTAATAATGAACAATATGCATCTCATACGACAAGGTAAGCAGCCAATGATAGTAACCATAACCTTTTGCGTCCATTCACCAGAAAAGACATCTATATGAGCGCCAACTAAACTGATCTTTGAACGGCGTGCCCATAATCCCTGGACAGCATTCTTTGTAACTTGCTCAAAAACTGCATTCAATCAACGATGAGTGCTCACTTTGATAAAACTGCAAAGCTTAACTTCATAAACATGAGAATTTAGAAGGCAAATAAATATTCCATGAAGAAGAGAGAAAAGTTGCCTTCAGAATGGTGGAGCACTTTAAAACCCAGTCCTGATAGTTGGTCCATGAGTTTTGTAATCCATAATTAGTTGCTCGATCAAGATTTTACCATGAAAGTAGCTATACTGAATGATTTGGTAACAGTTAAGATTATACGAAACCGTCTAGTAATCATTCAAGTACATTGCAGGGAATTAAATTAAAGTTATAAAATAATATAAAAGTTTGAAATAAGATAAACTATCAGTTAAACCCTTTGGCATACTTTGGAAATTAAATTACAGATTACTATGACTATCAGGTGAACATTAAGATAATTGTGAATGCTTGAAACTCATCACAGACTCATACATGAACAAATAAATGCTTTTTCCCTTTACCTTATTAAGGAACRCTTTTTCTCTTTCTATTYACTGATAAAACAATATCAAATGTCTGTATATATATAATCTATGTAAATCTAAGTATGCATCATAAGGAATCTCAGGAGGCAAATCTCAACTCAAACAAAGGATCTCAACAGACACCAAGAAATTTGATCAGAATCTGAAGCTTGTTGAGAACTTAATACAAGACGCAGGACCTGCAGTCATAGTACTCACTGGGATCATTTGTCAAGCGGCTAAGCACCCCGAATTCCAATGTCAGAGTTCCGCCACCAGCTGTTGATGTCACCTAAGCATGCAGGAAACTCAGACTTTTGATATTTAACAATTCAAAAATACAACAAAAACGAGTTTCTCTGTGAAGGCTGTCATAATTTGTTCCTCAACTGACTAACTACTCAAAAATAAATAGATGCACTCAGTGGAAATGTTGCCAGCAGAAATATTTTGCTTCTCAGATTTGCATAATACAATTTTAAAATCTTCAGACCTAAAGGAAGTGTCATATACAACTAGCTACTTCTCCCCCATTCTAGTCTATACATCCATCATCTCAAACATGTAACGGTGTTTCTAGTGCAAGCTATCAAATCACATAAATGACCACATATGGAAACTCCAAAATAATGTCCTTAAGCATTTTCTGAAGCAAAATCAAACCTCAAGAATCTGAATGACTTGTCTTTTATATCCATCCCAATTACAAATTGTGGAAAAGTACTTTAAATTCATGTCTTATCCAAGGTACCATCTTTTTCCCCATTCCTATCGATGGATACTTTATTATAAAATATCTACACCTACCTTAAGAACATTATACCACAAATTATATGTTGAWGGACTGCCATCAGGTACGTGAAACCAGAGTAGAATTTTTCAATTCTAATCAGATCAGCRGTACCAAAGAGTCAATATCTTAGAATATACTGTGTGYTTTGCAATTGGCTACACTTTAACTGAATTATATAACAACCAATGCTCACACTTTAAGAGGGGTAAAGAAAGTACAGAGAGGCTTTGCCTTGCTTTCATGTTCATCAACTCCATGCAATAGATTGACAGATCCAAAGGGAATTCCTGAAGCATATTAACTTAGGGATTAGTTCAGAGATACTTTGTCTATTAATTCAAAATCAAATATAATTAAGAAAACAGACAATAACATAATTAAGCAACTACAAATAACTACAAATCCGTTGATGTCTCTGCAAAAAATCTAAACTAAACTCAAATAAGCAGAGGGAAGGAAACCTGTTTCTAGCTGTTGCAATTGAGTCTTCCAGGGTCCATTTGGACGATAATTTAAATGACAGTTTAAATTAAGAGTTGTGGCTTAATTCAAGAGAAATTGATTGAATTAACAAGTAAAAATTTGAAAAAGAAAAAGTTAAAATTCACATTTGTATCCGTAGTGAAGAAACCCTTCTCAAACTTAGAGTCAAAATAAATAATATTTTAAATTAAAAGTGGATGACATCTTAGATCAAAATGCCATCCAAATGGATAATATATGAAACAGAACCGAGCTAAAACAATGAGATCCACAATAAATGACCAACAGATACCACAAACATTTACAGCCGAAAAGGCAAGTACTTAACAATGGGAAAAGCATTTGTAAGGAGAACTCTATGTTTCCGTGCCCTAAAAGCTCACCTCATCAATAGTCATTTAAGTGAAAAGAAAAGAACAGCAATTACATGGACAAGAATGATTCAAAGTGCAAAAGGAAAAAACTGCATGAATTTTCAGGTGTAATCAGAAATTGTGAGCTAAAACAGCAGTTGACATCTCGAGTCTGAGACCAGGTAAAAAGAGTGATACCTGTTGGAGTATCAAATGCAGGTAACATTCTTCGTGCCAAATCCTCTGCCAAGTGGAGTAATTCACCATTATAGGAAGGGATTCTCATGCCCTGACATTTAAAATATATTCAATGAAAATTCCAAGAATATGGCAAGAGATTACAGGATCCAGAAATGAAAAAAGTTCAATTCCACATTTAGAAGTTTTTCATTTTCCCTTCAATTCAATTAAATTAGAGCTCAAGCTTACAAATATTACTTTCACATCCCATGACCTAAGAGAACGGTCACCTTTTGAAGAGCTACTGAGTGTTCACTATACATGCCAATTTACCCTCAATTTGATTGTTTTCTCAGAGTAACTCTGTATTCCTGCTTCCAGGCTGTTATGGATAGGCAGCCATTGGCAGAGTGGTAAACCGAAATTCAGGAGATAATTGAGTTTTCTTAATTACCATTCTGAACATAACAGTGAAACTAAGATCAAAATTTAACSAGGCACTATGAAATGAAAATAAATTACTCGTTAACTGATTTCCTTATGTAGACTACTGAATATGGTTGAGTTTATCTGACAAATATGCATTCAGTTCATCATTCGTTATTGTTCAGACAGCAGAATCTTATAAAACAAGTAAAATGACAAGCTCAAGCACTCTCCCTTTCAGCTAATGGTGTTATTTTGGGTGATACATTGGTTTCCCTCTAATACGTTTCCCACCTTTTCTCCAACCAACCAAACAATTGAGTAAACTTTCCAYGCATCTGCATCGTACACATGCTCGACAATGCTTTCAAACTTTTGAAAGTATTGAGTTCACCATTAAATGTTAGAATAGTAACTTATGTTATCTTCTCTTTAAGCAAATCGCTACAAGTTAAGAGTACTAGAACTTGGTATGTCAGGAAAACATTTTGAAGCTAAAGAAAATTAACTGCTCTTTCTTTACTAGCTCCGGTTTCATCTTACTACATGATCCACAATTCTATCTCATTCTAAACTGGAAACCTGGGATATTATTGTATTAAGGCGACGGATGAGGCAAAAATGAAGATAGTTGAGATAAAGAACCGAAGTCCAGTTTGTAGGTGTTAAGTGATGGTTTAATGAGATTTTATTTACAGAAATATTTGAMCTTAGCCTGACTTTGGTGCTAGGTAATTATCATATTTTCCAGCTAAAGAAACTTAATCACAAATCGACTAATGCATTTACCCCATACTTTCTAGATTAATTGCGTGCATCAGTTTTTTCTCAGATCGAACTTGTTCTCTAATTTTCTAAAGATTTTCTTCTTCTCCTTCACTTAGGATTCTCCTACAAAAGCTTGAACATTTTTAACTTTTGCTCAAAAACATACCATGAAGTGATAAATACCAAGTTATAAATCAAAAGTAACACCTTTGTATCCAAAAGACATATTTTTGCAGTCATTAGAAAAATACCCACAATTTATTCATGAGAAACATTATATTATTCGAGGGAAAAAAAAAATCATATAATACTGTTTCATGTTTCTTTTACTTCTTCACAGTGATGTATATATTTTAAGAAATTTCTGCCCCCATAGGTTATCAGTGCTCAAGATGGACACTAGCTTATGGGGAAAACACAAAAAGATTATAGCTATATAGTAGCAAGAAGCAGCCAAATTTGCAGATAAATTTTCTTCAATAAGCAAAATGATCCAGTCAAAATCTGCATCCCCGTACCGTGTTGTAATCACTTGCAATAAGATGAGCAGAAAGTAAACCTCCAAGGACTCGGATTGTTGTTTCAAAAACAGATACTGTCTGGTTCTGCAAATGTCAGCAGACTCAACAATTTAGGTAACTTAAAATCAGAACTAAAGCAATATACCAAGCAAATTCAGGATAGCAATTTTAAATGGCAAAAGAATCCAAAAATAACTGGACCTTATTAGAAATGAAGGATAAGGAGAAATTAGACAATAGTAAGGCATCCATTTCAGTTAAATAACAACACCGATATTAGCTTCTAGAAACCAACTAATAGTCCCMCACCCCGAAAAAAAGAAAAAGAAAAATAAATAGATACATAAATAACAATAACAGAAAGGCGTCCCTTTCCCTTAATAAAACACAAAATCCGTACTCACAATCTCAAACCGAAGATTTTTACCRATCCATTCAACAGAGGAGGCAAATTGCTCACGGTCACCAAGCAAAGCCAAAGTGTCCAGTGCATCAATCTGTGACCACAGCAATTGAGAGCAGCTATATTTTAAGTAGGAAGATTATCAGACAAATGTTACAAATCAAGTGAGGAACTGGTGATCTTACCAATGTCAAGGCATAACCACCAAGTGTATCTTCACCTTTGCAAGATAATGGCTTTAACTCATCACGTGGAAAGGCATGCTCCATATACCCATTAAATGCATGATAGAACATTTCACGAACCTAGTGACACGTTAAAAGTTCACCCAAAAAAGTATGAGCTTGTTTTCCATTTACCATTTTCCATTTTAGTTATATCTATTCTACTTGAAAGATGTCTCTCATTGACAAACAGAAAATGCAAATGATGCATATGCTGAAATTCTCCAAGTCAGACATACTTTCATCTCTTCTTTTTTATTTCTTTTTTCTTTTATATACCTTAAAGGGAAAAAGCTTGATGTGCCTCGCTTTTACATTTCCGTTCATTTTCATTTGCATTTCCGTTTTCTTTCTCATTCCTCAGATTGTACACAAGGCCCTTTACCCAAAAGAAAAAAAAAAAAAGAAAGAACATTGACAAGGAAAAGATTCTCCATGAAATGGCTCATACATAGAACTTCCAACCAGAATTTACGTATACCAACACCTAAATAGATATATAAAAGTGATTCCTGCATCAAGATTCAAGAATCAAAACATTACAGCTCCTCTCATACAAAATGACATTCATTACATTTAGCCACATTCAATCCACGAAAACCCACATGAAATAAACTTCCAAAATCGGAAAAGGCGAACTTTTTCTTTTCTTTCTTAAATAAAGCAATGACGTATTAAACCTTAATTTTGAAGACAAAGCTTCATCCAAAAAAAAAAAAAAATCAAATTTCTCAATGAATTGAACTGTGTTTGTGAGCGTGATCTGTGATAGACAAATGAATGGCGTAAAGATTTTATCACCTCATCTCTGAGCTGTTTTGCTTCTTCAGGAGTAACGCCTTCCGAGAGAGTTTTGCAGATAAAAATATCTGAACTCAGCAGCAGAAAAATTAGCAGCATTGTTTTCGGAGTTCCCATAGATTCCTCTCTCTAAATTCCCTCGATTCTTGTTTAAAGCGGCTAAGTATGCATACTTCTACTAGAGGTCTTTTATGTGTCAGAAAAACCCCAAATCAGATTGGGGCAATTTGGAATTCTATTCTGTCTAGGATATGATCATATATTTTATGGAACTCAACGTTCGCTTCACATATGACAAATCAAAGAAGTTTCACTCTTCTATCCTTTTGGGTCGATGTTTATCTACCTGGCCGCATTAAACCAAACATTAGGTTGGATCCTTATATTTTCTTTTGTGCAAGGTGCAATAAATTTCAAATACTTACTTTTTTCCAAATTATAGTAAGCATCAATAAAATTTGATATTACATACTTAAAATATAAATATTTTAATAAATATAATGACAATTAAATATATTCTCTCATCTCATGAAAGAGAATACAATATCAACAACAATTTAATAATTCTTTGTCCCTCATATTTAAAACACAGTGAATTCATAATATTTAATCAATCATTAACAAGTAATCCTACGGTAAATGAAAATATACCGATACAAATAGTTGTATACTTATTGCCCTTTGCACCTCCCATTTATACTTGGCAGAAAGAAATCAGGCAACAAGGGCAACATGCTCAAGTTRGACAATGAAGATAATCCATTTCATGGAACCGGTAAAAGCTTGAAGCTTGCCAATTGTAGTTGTGGGCAACAGCTAGAAATCAAGGCGAARGTGAATTTGCCTATTCACATTATGATACCATAGTCGGCACTTTGATCAGGAAGGATCAGAAAATGCACTAAATTAACTGTGCTGGAAGCCAGAGAAACTGGCTTCTGAAGAAGTTACATTTCTCCAATAGACTTTTGTCTTGTACAGGGTCAATGGCCGGTTTCACTTGCTTCACAGTAATGTTTCACAACCAGCAACAGCAAATAAACATCGAATAAATCATAATACAGATTGGAATGGGAACAAATCTTGGACCAATATGACTTTGTGACACGTGATTTTCTCTTTCATTGGCTGAAACAACTAAGTTCTCAATCATTGCTTCAGATAGAAGGGGAAAAGAATGTCGACAGCAACAACGAAGCCTATGTAATCTCTTGCAAACCTTTAGTATCATTACCCATGGGAGTTTGTCATGCCTGTGCAAAAGCATGGAAAGATATGAAATTAGTGGTAAGTGAAAAGACGAAGAAAAAAAGCAGGAAATAGTTACCAAGGCGTCAAAATACAAAAAGGAGCCCTGGGGCACACATGCAAATAAATAAATAAATTATATATATATATATATATATAGAGCGGTGGAAGGAAGGGAAGAGAGAGAGAGAGAGGGGGCGAGATTTGCAGTGTGTAAAAATAAGTAGCCAATCATGTTTCACACAAGGCATAGACGTAAGAAAGAGTACAGGCAATGATCATGTATCCAGACTGAGAATAAACAAAGAGGGGTGAAGCCAGAGCTACTTAAAGAATGCATGTTTATCATGATATAAAGTTCCCTGCTTTGTTGGAAGGAAAACAGCTTTCTCCTCTTCAGCTCCCCCCACCCTGCTTCCAAAGCAAAGTAAAAATTCCCAGATACCCAAAAAAATAATAATAAAAAGTGAGTTATGAGATAATCATTTGAACCTAATTGAGCATTAAAGAACACGAGTGACACAGGGTTTAACGAGTTTTCCACTCTTGTTAACCAGACAAGGCAGGCCAAACTATGAAATGGAGGTTAATTACACAAACACCTAAATTCCAATATATTATAAAATAGAAGATGAAATGTACTAAGGACAAGATTTGAACCTGTTGCTTTTTCTTCTTCGGTCTCCTCTTCCTTCGAGGTTTCCGTGCATCAGAGTTGGAACTCACATTGTCACTGTTGCCTGTTGGTGGGTCTAAGTTTCGTTGCTTTCTAAAGCCAATGCTATTTGATGTGTTGCTAGATGTTGACAATTCAGACTTTCGTGAGGCTGGTCTCTTACTTGAAGACCCTCTATACCTTTCATCTTTATACGAACCATAAAATGATTTCTTTGATGGCCGAGGGGGAGGCATCAGAGCACGAGCAGAAATCTGCCTCTAAATCAGCAGAATAAGAGACGTTATAACCATACCCCACATCAAATTTAGTAACTGAGGTAACCCCAAGAGGGGGGGAAAAACAAACAAACCTGATTCCTTTCATCACTAGACATGCCAGATGCTGCCTTGCCTGAGGCACTAGATGCTTGTTCCCTGCAGAACAAATGACAAAATGCTGACGTTTTAACCGTTGATATCGAGTAATGGATGCATGATAAAAAAGGAAATTTTGATTCCACTGCTCATCATTAATTTTAAATTGGCAATCTAGATGACTAAGTTGTGAACCAAGCATCAATGTGGACACAGGGTTTAGAATTAAAAACTAGTTAATCTTCAGCTTAAACATATTGCCATATAGATCGGTGCTAAGGCAGATATATCTCTGTATGGAATGTAGCACTTTTCTCCAGACGCCAACAATTTCAGTTGCAATGACCCAGGACCTAAGTGATGAATATAATTTACGTGCACCTTCAATTCAGTTCTTSGGATATCGAAGATGTGCCAAATTTTGGTAAACTGTGACTCAAGATAAATATAAGGATGTACCCCAAAAATCACTAAGGTTAACTACGTCCTGCTGTTCATCATCCTGGCTTCAGATAGTAGGGGCCTTAAATAAATCGGCCAGAAGCGCTATAATCAAACTAGGAGTTCCAAAACTACATCTACGGAAACAGGCAGAACAATTACCTTGTACTTTTATCAGTCCACTCATCATCTGCATTACCATCATCACTTGAACTTCCAGATAGAAAGAAATCATCCTCGCTCGCATCCAGAAGCCCATCATCCTCGCTCCCGGTCTCTGTTAGAAGAAATTAAAGGTAAAAAGATCAATTCCACTTAATATACCTCAGTGTTCAGCAATAATTTAGGTTGAATATAGGGAATGCGTGGTTTCAGATAAATTACAAATAAATAGGTGTCTAAATTATGAAATCATTAGATATAATTGATCAATTCTGTTATTTTAACAATCTATCACCAAAGAAGATTCAGATCTAATATTTCTACAATAGTGATAAATCCAAAACTCATGTTTTTACATCCCCCAAAAAAAAAAAAAAAAAAGTTTCAAATGGAGCCATTTCCAATTCCCAAACGCATAAGCAAATTAGTTAACTGACCATAGATAGTTTGAACCAAAACCAAAATTCTGAGTAATAATATAGCCATCCTTGCCAAATTCTAAATAAATTATCAGAGACCACTTATCAGCATTCTTCTCTTTACACCCAACAGAAGCTTAAGAGTGAACTCATTCTGCGATATTCATTCAGCACGAAGCACTTATGCTAGAAGCAAATTTAAAACTTTTCTGCTTTCCTCACCATAAGGCTTTAGGAAATCTATTTCAAAATATATAAGTAAATCTCATAAACTTCTATGACAAGCAAGAAAACAACAGAAAGAAGAAAATGTCAATAATGGCTTCCTCCCTTTACTTGCTTTCAGAATGAGAGAATATATGAAAAAAGAAAAGATGATAGAGAAAGGATTTGTTTTCCTCCTGAGTTCCAGAGTTCATCTCATTTTCCTTCCTATATCCTCAGGTTGATGGAGAGAGAGAGAGAGTTTAGATGTTCTTCCTTTGACATAGTTTTACTATGGATTTGTTTTTCTTTTTGCAAGATAAAAGAAAACTTTTTGGTTAATGAAAAGAATCAATACACGGAAGATGAGGCGTCCTCAAGCAAGTAAAATAAAAGTACAACACTGCTGCCCTCCAATCTCTCTGTAAATCTATCAAGGCAGTGATAGGAAAATAATGCTATTCTAAAGTAATTAAATAAGCATACACTGATCTTTAAAATAACTCTATCCAGGTCGCTGAAAGTAACTCAACAGTAACYCTACAGATTTCTTTTCTTCCTGTATCCAAGAATTCYATCACATGTTTATTTCCGCTGTTCCCATAAATGTGTCTGAGAGAGAGAAAGAGACCCTATATCTTCCACATCAGTTCCTCCTCATAATAATTCGCACTCTCCAACTGAAATACTCTGTAGTGCTAATAAAAGGATGAAGTGCAGTAATAGGAGAACGAAGAATATACCTTCTAAATCCTTCCCGCTGGCTGCTGCAGCAAGTATATTTTCCTTAATTATCTTGCGAAATTTATTTCTTCTTTCACCAATTTCACCATCATCACCTCCCATAAACAAAGATACATACTTCTCAGTCTTGGGAAAGAACTGCAATTAAAAGAAAGTAATTAAAAACACAAGGTAAATGGATGAAAACTTACATCTAGTATTGTAAGTCTAAGTCCAACTATTTCTTGTAAACAATATGCGGGTTGCCAGATTTTAAATAAGTAACTATTTTTTTTTAAAAAAAGGCAAAAATAATCTTCAAAGATAATCACACATGAGGACTATCCCAGTTGGGCAACCACCCTAAAAAAATACTTCACAAGACAAAAAGAAGAAGGCAAAAATAATCTTCAAAGATAATCACACATGTAGGACTGCCTCAGTTGGGCACCTCACCCTAAAATAATACTTCACAAGACAATTTGACTGATTTTAAGCAATTCCTAAAATGGGGTGCTGAGACATAGATGATCCTTTCAGGTACAATATTTAGTGCCTTTTCATATTTCTTTGTGTCTACCTAGCAGAAAAAGATATGGAATATCGTCACACAATCAATTTGCAGTTTCCTTTAGACATTTAACTTCATCACAAAAAGGCCAAGCGGCAACAACTACTTCTTGATTGAGCTTTATACCTTAACATATTCAAGATCTTCTTTCAATTGAGAAAGTTGAGCAGCAAGCTCTGTTTCCTGAGCCTGAACCAAAGAAGTTCGCTGTTGTTTTTCCACACGTCTTATCCTCCGCTCAATTTTTCTTCTCTCTACATGTACAAGTTTTATGTCAGCAGTAAATTTTCATAGTTAAGGTGCTTTGAAGAAGTACAAAACGCATCAAGCAGAGCAACTAGTCTTTACCAAAAAACTTAATCTTTCTGTCACGCAAGAATAATTTACGTTCTACAGCCAGCCGATTGTGAATCTCTTGTTGTTTCTTCAGTCCTTCCAACTTCTTCTCTTGGGCCTCTTTAACTTCAGGTGGAAGATCCTGAAATATTGATTACCAAATCAGAAGCAAAATGAATAGGACACTAACAAACTCTATTACAAGATTCCGGTTCATCAGGATGACAGGAAAACAAATATACTCTGCAGTCACGTGATATTTCTTTTCTAACTAAAATCAGTTTTTGGTAACCTTAAGAATTTTTAATATATATCCCATTGCTATCACCAATTACTTACACAAGCAAGCTTTGATTGTTGATACATAATCACTTGCATAATTTCACTAGATTCTTTGGTAGGTGAGAACAAACATGGTTAAAATTTACAGTATATTAATAGAGTATATAAGATGTATCCTTATTTCAAGTCAACTGAATTAAACCCTTGCTACCACCACCTACCCCCCCCCCCCAAAAAAAAAAAAATAAATAAATAACCTTTTCTATTGATCATGTGCCAAATTGTACAACAATTCAAGCTCTATCCACAATATGAAGTTACAAAATCGTTAGTAATTGTTTCAATTAAATTAACAGTCTCTCATATAGCGACCTCGCCTTCCATTTTTCTCAAGGAAAAAATATATAATCGTAATTTAGATTACACAAACTTGAGATCGAGCATAAAGAAGGCACATTTCCAAGCTCCAATTCTAAAACATCTACATAGAATTGATCCAGACAAAATTTGAAAATTATCGATAAAAAATCTAGCTTTTATCACTATTTTTCCTTCTGTTTGCTATCTCTCTCCGAACAAATCATACTTCAATGCGCATTAGAAATGCAGTTGCTAAACACTAACTACCACAAATAACAGCAATTTCGGCTTCCACACTCCCACCGCACCTACCTTACGGAGCATGCGTTCGGTGGAACGAATTTGGTTCTTGAGGGAGACGGATTTCTGCTTGGACTTCGCCTTCTTGTCTACAGCAAGGGATTTGGGACGGCGTCTAGCCGCCTGTTTGCGCTCCGCCACTCGGCGGTGGCCGTAGCCTCCATGCGCCATCTGCTAGCAGCGAGAGATGGGTCCAAAGAGAGAGGGACTCTAATTCATACTTGTGGAATTTCTTATAAACGAAGAAAAGAAGAGCGTCTGGTGCCTCCAAGTCCGATGTTTAGGTTGTCTGAACTTCTAACTCCCAATAACGGTGATTAACCGCTAGGCTTTTCCCGGAACTCGGCCCGGAGCCCTTTTAAGGGTTAATTGATTGGACTAGCTCTTGGTTAGGGCAACTCAGGCAAGAGCTCTTCTTATACCATACGATAAAACTAAATTTTGACCACTGAAATCCGAAATTTGATAATTAGATGAATTTTTTAAATATTAAAAATTTATTTAGTTAATTAGAGTATTTGATAATTAATCTAATAAATTCATAAGTCTGCAGATAATAAATTTATAAAATGATGTAGCATACGCTTAACATATAAAAATATTTTAAATTATATTATCAAAATTATTTTAATAACATGAACTCTTAAAATTGCAGTTCTAATAGCTAAGTTCTATTATTAAACTGATTCGATCCAAGATCCTAAACTAATAATTAATACGATACGTATGTATTAATGTATCATTGAAAAAGCTATTTAAATATTAGATATCTGATTTTTTTTAAGCAACAACACATCTTTATAAAAGTAATGTATGAAATAAAATTCTTACAAATAAGTGACAAATCACCTTTGATAAATATTCACATAAATTTTTAAAATTTTTTTATTAAAAAAAAAAACCTTATCTTGATCATGTTTCCATTTGATTACTTCTTAAGAATCCTTCCTTACTATTGTAACTCTTTGAACATCTCTGAACATCCATAGAACATGATTATGAGACCTCCTCTCATGAATGTCAAATGTCCCTTTGCCATGCAGTCAAAAACTCCAATCATTTGAAATACTGGATTGATGAACTTAATGAAGAGAGCTTAACCTACAATTACACTTTGATTGAAGGGGATCCATTGTTGCCAAGGTGACAGCCACTTACAACCTGGGTGGTCACAGATTCACACTATCAATCAAGATGAAGTAAAGGCTGGCAAAGAAAATGCCTCTGCAATGTACAAGGTTGTTGAAGCTTAGCTAGAATCCTGATTCCTATGCTTAAAAGTATATAAAGTCTAAGAAATGTGGCTTCAATAATGCTCGAGTGTGATCAAACATTGTTGTGGTTTTGCATTTGATTTGGTATCTGTAATAAAGTATATTTGAAATGAATTCTTTATTCAAGATTTCAATGGAAGCAGCGCTGACAATTTATTTATTTATTGCTCGAACATAATCTAGCATGACTAACATCAGGACTCTCTTTGTTTCCTGACCCTAAATTTGGCCAGAAAGATGCTTAATATCCAAATCACAGATTGGACAGCTGATGCCTCAAGATGAGTAAAAGGAAAGTAATGAGGCAGAGGAAAATGGAAGTGATCTACATTTTACACAACCAAATGTTGCTCCTCTTCGAGTTCAGATATCACAATTAGAGAGTCAGTCGATTCAAGAGACAAGGGCTCTGACTTGAGAACCGGGTTGATAACCTGCAGGTATCCCAGTATAAGAGAGTAGGAAAAAGGGTGTATGCGATTTTGTAGACAAGATCAAGAGTTTTACCTTCTTGTTCTTTTTCACATAACCGATGGCAACTTCCCTCCGCAAATGTGCTCTCTCAGAAAGCTCGGCAAATGATGGGTTCTCTCCTGTTTTCATATAAAGGCCAATATCCTGAAGAAGAAAAGCAAGCCAAGAAAAAACTGCAACATATCAGTACCAAACAAGATGACTTTTAGTTGCAAATTAGCAACTGCTATGATGCCTGTTTCCAAGATTTTATGATCATAATTTATCCGTGAATAGAAATGTTATCCTCAACTACCTGAATCTCACATATGAAGAGTTCTAGAAACTAACCATGATTTATCACTAGATTTACCTTAACATATATTTCATCTCCCTCTGCATTCAGGATGTCTTTCCAAACCTCGTTCAGTTCACTGTTCTCTGCCACTGCCATATTCAAAGAAATTTACTAGTGTCAGTTGAAATCTTGCTCATCAAATGTATTCGGTTCTTTATTTCAAATTCCTAAACAGTCTAGAAACTTCTGATTGACTAAAGGAGAAAATTCTTAACCTTGAGCTGTCACGAGGCTCATTACTTCTGCTGCTGCAATGTAAGTGAGGGATGGCTTGATTCTTGTAATCTGCAATATCAGGAGATTTGTTTATCTGTAACTCCATGTGTCTAACATAGCAGAAACAAGATACTTACATCCAAACTCTCATCAATAAGGGGAAAGAATTTACCTGTTTCCCCAGCTTTGAATCAACAATTTCAGCAACTAGATTTTGCACCTAGAGTTAATTCATCAATTAGTTTTCTAGACAAGAATAACATGTAAAGCAGGCAACATATAGTATCATAAACCGATACAAGAAATTAGAAACTAAAAACCAAGCCATGAAATGATGGATGTTCTTAATTTCATCGTTTGGAGATAATGCACTTATTTATAGGATTCCCAATACCTTAAAATATGTTTCTTATTTATAGGATTCCCAATACCTTAAAATATGTTTCTTGCTGCTATAAATAGCATTTCAAACTTTTCCTTCACATTCTAGTTGCAAAATTTTATGCCTCAGAGGAGTTTTCCAAATTCAGAAAGTATGCATGCATCTCGTTTCTCTCTCTCGCTATCTCTCCCTCCCTCATGTGTGCACATACGCATTAACAACTACAAACATGTAAAAAGGATTTATGGGACTCTTGCTGAATTTATCAGGATCGTAAGTTCTTAATGGTGTCTTGCCATGATAAGAAGCTTGAGTTGTTCTCCCAGCTTGAGCTCAAGGCAGTCACTCTGTCTCTGTGGCATAAGACTGTGACAATAATAGGGCGCCTGGCTGCTTCCACTCCTTTTCAAGGCAGGGTGACACCTTGGAGTCAGAGGTTTGACGGGATAAGAATCTCAGTGTCTTTAAGAGGATTGATAGTTAGCAAAAGCAGTAACTAGTTCAGGAAAAAAACAAAAACTAGTCTTGAAATGAAGTTCATATATGAACGAAATCATGCAAACTGCATCTTAATGGAACATTCTTTGGAAGTCCTCAAACACAAGTTTCTATATTACTATGGCTTTCATAATTTTCTTGCGAATTCAACCTGACAAACCAAAAATTTATGCTCAATTTCCAAAAGTTAAGAGATGGTTGAACAACTGGTGATTTATTGATAGATTTAGTATGAAGACATTTTATAATAAATCAATGATCAAATAAATTCGTTAAGCCATTGAACCTACCTTCACTCTAAGATTATTGCAGATATTTTCAGCAAGAAGAAGAGAGTATGCCGAATGTTTGTCTGCCTTGGATGGATCTGAACCAAGAGCATATGAATATTAAGATGAAGTCAACCTTCTTTCAAATGGATATCACAATCCATTACCTCCAAGAAGCCACTCCCTGTCTGTTATTACAACAATAGAAAGGGGAATATCTTCATCTTTCTTCAAAGATTTTTGAATGTTTGCGATGGTATCCTTTAGAGTGTCATAGTCCATTGGATTTCCTATCTGCGACAATTAAATGAAAGTAGTAACAAGCAGCAACTTTCAGATGTGGCAAAGTTTCTATAGTTTCCTCTAAACTTACAAAAGAGCAAATATCTAGACATTAAAAAGAAACAATACCCTGTGAGAGACTTGGACATTTTTTAGTTTCCCTTGACCAGCAAGTTTTCTAGCCTTATTTCTGTCGTCCATTGGCACATCTGATAATACTTCCTGAAGAAATGTCAGCAAAGATGATAAAACAGCTAACAACATAAAATCTTGAAAAGTAGAGGGATAATGATACTTTAATAGTGCTTTCAGAAGCAACATTTTATCCATAATTCAATCTGATATTACCAGGATAGGTCCCAGATTATATAAACATCGAAATACAAATGCCTAATTATAAAGAAGACAGCCATAGTTGGTTACTTAAATTCACTTGACCACAAATCAGTTGCTTATAAAGTTCATTTAGCTGATGAGAAGCAACACGTGAAATTAACAGAAAATTGTTGCATGATCTTTCCTTATGATTATTCTGCTTTTACCTTTGTAGTATCTTAAATGARTAATAATACTATTAAACAGAACGAAAAAATTCTGGAAATATATTGCAGCGTTTATATATCTAAGCAGAAACCCAAGAGATGATTGCCATGCTGCTGCAGATCATTTCAGGTCTCAAATGATTCTTGAGTAGATGAATTTCAGAATCCCAAAAATTAACTRCATCCCTAACCTTCTAATGCTCTACAAATGCAATTATGTCTAACCTAATTCATTTCATGAAAAGAAGACAGTTTTCCGTTTCAGAAACACGCGCTACTTTCTAGCACTTAAACATAAGGTATATATTTCAGAACATGATAACTTAGCAAACTAAAAGTACATTAACACTATAGTAAGAAGAATAACTTTATCAATACCCATGCTAAAGTTGCAATCTACTAAACCGAGTTGTTACCTCCAACAAGAAGCCTTGCCTTTGCTTCAAAGCTCAGGGGAAAAAAAAAAAAAGGAAAAAGAAGGGAACAGAAAAAGAAAGGAAAAGTCATACTCTTGATGCTAAAAGCCAGCAAGTCATACCAATACACTTCCGGGTCCTAGATAGTTGTCATATTCCTCAATCATTTCAACAACATCAGGACGCCATCCAAGCATCARTATGCACTCTCTAGGTCCTTGAGACGATTCAGATGCCTGTGTTAAAAGGTTTCAGAGACTACTTCTGACTGACAATAGTCACAACTTAGTAGCAGACCAGTGATTATTTAGCAGGAAGATACCTTTGAACCTGACTTGGATCGTTTGACTATATTCTGCAACCTCATTCTTGTAATGTCAAAGGCCCGACTTGAAAACTTGCCATACTTCTTGGCAGTTTCAMGATCATGATTGGCATCTTCTTCTTCTTCTTCAAGAACATTTGAGAGTGCAAGCTGGGGTTTTTTCTTCCCATGTATAGGTGCAATAAACAGCAACTGCATATGTAGAGCACTTGTGTCACTGAGAAAAGGAAGGTGGGAAATAACATGTGCCTACACCTTCACCCTTGGAAGGGCAGGGGTGCAGGGTAACTACAGGACTATCCCTCCAAAATCACATACAAGAAAAACAGTTCGTAACCTCTATAATATTGAACAAGATAAAGAAACTAATGGATTAAGTAGGTATATTAATAGCAACAACCTAAGAGCATCAATTATTAAACTTCGAAAAGAAATCATCATTTAACCAGAAACAATGAAATGCTTGAATCCTTTGGTGAAGTTTGCAGCTCTAACGTACTAAGACACCCACATCATTTAAGCCTCTTAAGGAATGAATTTATGGTGAAGTAAGCAGAGGCAAATAAATAAGTTTGCAGTCTCATTCAAAGGATAATAATTATGAAAACGGACACATTGAACACAAGATATGGCAACAAGTAAACATATAACGAATCTGCAACTAGGCATGCAAACCCAAATACAAAATACCAGGAGCACAAAAATAAGCAAGAAATCTAACAAGCCATGACTTYACATACTTTGTCAGTTAATTGGAGAACATCTTCATCATTTGGGTGGAAATGTATCTTCCCATTTCGGTAAAGACCACAAACGACCGCCTGAGATACAACCATAAAGCAATAAAATAAAATCACAATATTGTTGATAAATACAGAATCTGTGCAATCAGCAATTACCTCCTGAAAACCACGTCTTAGTTGCCTATAGTTTAATCCCACTAGATCAGGAAAACTGCAAAGATTAAATACATTTTCTGCATAATAGCAAAATATGTTAGTAGAATCATGAGACTCTCTCACAGAACTGGAAGATGAAAAGATTACCAAAAAGAGAATGTGACGTGATGCAAGAAATAGAGCCACAACAATCACCTAAGTATAACTTAACAGCCAAAGGAACCAAAAATGGTACAACATTATCTTATCTTGCAATTTTAGTTAGTAAAACAGCTCTACGGAAAAAGGGATGAGATGCAGCCCAAGTACAAGCCCTCGGCTACCAAAAAAAAAAAAAAAAAAAAACTTGTCATGGCACCACAGAGTGCACAGCTTCTCCAGAATTACTACTTTGCTAGGACCAAGAGAGACTAGGCTATGCCTTATTCAGTTCTGTAAATCTTCATGAAGTTCGATAGATTAAATAGGTGGTGAAAAGCCTGTATGAAACAAAAATTATATGAAAAAAAATAAAATTCAATTCCTCAGAAGGGAGTCAATGAACAAAATGCATAATGTTACTTATGAGAAAAGCAGAATGTAGTTCAAGATTCCTTCACTGATAATGGGTCTTATGAAATCAGATGAAACAATAGAAATTGCAACAAACATAGCAAACATCCTAAAATATCATGTCATAGATACACATTTAAGAGACTTAGTCTTTGTTTAGAAGTTATAAAGTACTTCGATAATTCAGGAGATGCCTGTATATCTTTATAAGTCCCTTTTGTCGAGAGCACTGAACGAATAATTTGGAGGCAACATTTTCCACGGGCTCAACTTTTAATCCTGATATTGATTTTAAAAGTTCACATGTATTGGAACTTGATACCTGCATTGCCAAATTAAACCAAAATTATTTCCAAACTTTAGATGATGAGCCTTAATATGGAGCAAGCAAATACGGTCCAGCGCTACATGCCTCAACAACAGTCGGCACAGATGCCATTTCCGGAAGCGGCTGAAGAGCTAGTACTGATAAAAATGCATCTGTATCAACTTCATACCTAATAACGTTAAGACCCTTTTATGAATAAAATCAACTTACTTAATGAGGAAAAAGATGAATAATGCAAACCCAGAATATGCTCTTCGCATCATGAGTGCTATGATGAGAATAATAGAACACATGCAGGCACATGCCAAAGAGATTAAACTCATTATAATGAGACTAAGTGATCAATACTAAGTTTGTAAGTCGCTTTTCCCACATTGAGAGTCAGCAAGCAGTTGTTGAGTTTTATGATTAAACTCATTATAATGAGTCTAAGTGATCAATACTAAGTTTGTAAGTCACTTTTCCCACATTGAGATTCAGCAAGCAGTTGTTGTGTTTTATGGTTAATTTAGAAATTAGAATTGCAGTTGTCAACAGACAGCTAGAAGGACAAATAATTCCCATGCATCTTGTCAACATATTTAGCTATAAGCCAGGGCCTCCTCTTAGGTCTCAATCACATTTCATATCAGAACTGGCATTCCTCAAGACCTACTATCCATTTTTAGGAACTTAAGCAGATTAAGTGTACTTTCATTCTAAGGGTATGTATAAGTATATTCTTGAAATTAGAGTTTCTGAACATTAAAGTAAGACTAGTCATGTGGTATAATAAGTGTTATAACAAAAAATAATAGCATCRCAGGAAACTAGAAGTCGCAACTCCCTTYATATCCAACCAAAAGCAAAGGAAATGGAAAATCAAGAGTCACGCCCTTRTACATCGTTTTAGAGCGTGTGTAGTTTCTTACTTGTCGCCCTTTGTCGGCAATATGATTATAGCTCGTGCTTTATTTGCTGCAGCTCTTTCAAATGATTTTGTCAGACTTAGGCTGCAGCTGCATGATCAAATATAAGACTTCAAAAGCAGGAAATGGGATTTTCCAAGGAAATATTTTGCTGACAGAGACTAAGATGTATCTAGAGCATTCTTCTTCAAATTTACGTCTACCTGAATTAAGAGGTTTACTTTTCTTTAGATAGATGCAGCCCTCTTTTCAATTATACAGTAAACRATGCTTCAACAAATGACAACCAATGCAAAACCGGACATGACCTTCTTATGGTTCTACATTATCCTAACGCATGGTTAGTTTATCCTTCCTGAGACAGAATCTTGGCACATACCTCTTTGAGAGGACATCTATGTGATGGAGATCTTTGGCAATATTGTCAGCTATTCTATCTATTTGCTTCCGTGGGAGATCTGATAAGAGAAGAATTTTCTGCTTCCTACAGATGAGTAAGCAATGAATAAATAGATATAGATCTGTATATATAGTATGGAAGGAGAAATTATACAAAAAAGTTACCTTGCTGTTGCAGTACCTAAGCACACAGCGAATTCGTGATACTTGTTTAGTTGCTTTAATATGAAGGTCAGGTGACTATTAATGCCGCAAATAATTATATGATCTGTCTCTAGAACCTGTATTTGTGCCCCTTCTCGGAGTCTTTGCATGTTATTCTGCCCAAATTGGTATTAGATAGATCCATGTTGAGATTAAATTTAGGAAACTGGAGCACCTTCAAAGAGCTTACTCTGAATTGTTCTGTCATAGTGCTCAGAAGCCGAGAATAGAATAGTATACCCCATATAGCAAGAATAAATCCAATTACTCGTTCAATCCGTGTCCTTTGCTGCAATTAATCAAATTGTGGCTTATAACAGTCAACAATTAATAATGCACTACTGCTTGACCAGTATAGATAAGTCTATCACATGATAAACCAAATTAAMAAAGATGATACATACTTTCAAATGGGTCGATGATGAACACAGACATGCCCAGGCCTCCCAAAAGCAGTCCTCAAGAGAYTGGGAGTTTCCCCTGTATTGCTCCAGAATGTGTTTATCTTATATCAGCAGACAAATATAATAACTAAAAAAGCAGGAAAATGCTTAAGTTGAATCATTCATGGTTCAAGCAGATCCAGCATGAAGTTCCATAGCTTAATTTTTTGTTATTATGGAATCCTTGTTCTCTTTCTTATGCTGTGTTCTGAGCACGTGCACCGAATACAAGCTGATTTTGTTTGAGAACCAGGACTGACTCAGCTAAGTGCAGTTTTGGCCCTTGTAAAGGAACTGACTACATTTAAGAAGAAATGAAAAATAAAATTTTCAAACTTTAATTGAGCATGGCTAGCTTTTGAGACAATTCTATATCAACACTCAACAAATCAGCCTCAGATGTTTCTTCAAACGAGAGCTAGTTGTGAAAGAGGAGTAAAACAGAATTGAAGAAAAACCATGTAACAAACCCAAGGTTGGGAGATGCAGAATCATATCACAGATGTTGTATTGTAACTCCGCCTCTTCCCTGATCTCACTTTTAGCTTAGAGTAGAGTTGAAGAGGCAACTCAAAGTGGGAAGACTTCCTTTAATTAATGCAAGAAAAAATTGTGAAACAAGTAGTCAATACTCCAGGACTTTCAATTGGTACGAAAGAAAAATGTGAATCTAATATACATTAAATTATCCAGTATTCCTGCTGGATTTACATGAAAACAAGATCCAGTGACACACAACACAAATTGATTGATAGATCAGAGATAGTAAAGGAAATCCATTACTCAACTTGAAAAGTTATCAAGTAAAAAATGCTGGTTCAAGCAAGTCTATCTCCAAAATAGTTATCAACATATATTTACCAGGTACTTCCCAGTTAAGCGGTAATCTGGAGAAAATTGCGTTCCAAAATGAGATGGCACTTTACCTCAGCTTATGGAAGAGGAAACCGCCAATCATGACAAATGAGATACAGGATACAAGGAGAACAACAAAAAACCTGCATAAGTTCATCGACAAAATTAACACAATCACATATATGCGGAAAGGTTGTGAAACTAAAGATAGATCAGACATGCACAACTACAAGATTCATCAGGAAAAGTGTGCAAGAAATGGCACAGAGAAAATAAAGATTCTCTACAGTTGCAAGTTCCTCCTATATGTATTGCTAATGCAAATAAGTCTTGTAACAGTGATCACTTATTGTCTTCTTTTGGAGAAACTTGGAAGAAACTTCAAGTCAGTTCAAAACCACTTCTGCTGTGAAATTTAGGATGCACCAGAACATATGGGAGAATAAGGATTAATTAAGTTAAATTGGTAGATGTAGCATGAGTAACAAGACTTCACTTATAAAGTATGCTACTAAATTTAGCTTTTGAAATCTGAAGAAAGTTGAAACAGCCACATGCATACTTTCTGGGGTGCTTTTAATAATCTTAAACTATTTTCTTATGAGGCATGCAAGATTATATATAAGAATTTCAATGAGACATATGTTGGAGTTTGACACATCATTTACTTACGTAGCAACATTTCTCTCGAGCTGTGTGTTGAATAAATAAATCAACCTCGAGAAGCTCCATCCAATATCTCGTAATGAAGGAAAAGAAACATCCAATTGAAGAGGAGTTGGTTTATTCATAGAACTAGACATACACGCAAAAGGAAAACTCCTAACTGGATATGTACAAACCATATAAAAGAATAATTTTTGTATTGCCTTCATCCTTGTATTGGTTGACAAGAATCCTATTAATCTAACTAGGGCAAAAGATAACATGAGTGCTACCCCAAATTTAGCTTGATTTCCCTGCATATGTAGCAAGAAGAACAGTTTGTCAGCTAGTAGGAGTAGTGGACATACTATCAACTGCAAAATGTAGATCAACCACTTCAAACCTGTTTTACTTAATATGAAAACAATTATAGAAAGTGTTGGTCAAGAAACATAAACAAGTTTTAGCAAATTATATCGACAACTAACACAAGCAATTTTACATCTGACAGTTGCAGATTATATCAGAGAAATTTTACATCTGAACAATATAATATACAAGAAATGCATGATTTCCACCAACAGAGTAGAACTATTGAAGAACAAAAGCTAAATACAAAAGCCAGATGGTTGAAAATGCTCAGGATAGGGAGAAGAAATATCACTTCTTTTCTCAAACCATAAGATAAGGTTAGTACCTATCTTCCTACCATCCATTCAATGTGTACCCTTCTTTTTAATTCAAATCTGCTACTGCATATGCTTCGCTAGGACATTGGTTTCTCTTTCAAGTAAAACKGATTTTTACAAGAGAGCAAAATACATAGATATAGTAAGTCTCAGTAATGGTGTCTTCACCAACTCAATAGCATTAGCAATGAGATTATCTTCCTTGCACAGATTAAGATATCAGGATATGACCATATCTTACTAGTTATAGTGAAGAAAGAAGAAGGGGCAGGAGGGGAGGGAAAGGAACAGAGGAATTTATGTGTATGTTGCTTATTTAAAGAATTACTTATTGAGGTGTGGCAAAAAGAAGAAAGAAGATTACATTGAAATGCTAATATCCTTGTTTCTAAAATTATCCAATCCTGGCTCTCCTATATCTGATGCTTTCTTATTGGGTATATGAACCTTCATCCCCGATAATGGATGATAATATTTTTATATCAGGAAATGAGAAATGGTTCTATTATAATTTGGTCCAGAATACCATCTTGACCCAGAGGCTTTCATTTCCTCTGGATCTTTATTCTTGCATTTATAATCTGTCTTTACTTAATGTAACCAACTTATCTTTCTCCTTAGAAGTCTTTTATTTGCTATCTTCATTCCTTATACTTTTCGACAAAGCTTTCTCCAGTTCAGGTCTCAAATTCCACCAGAGGAATAGATTTCAGATTACTTGAAACTACTCCACAAGCGAAYACTAGTGAGAAATTTAAATTCATCAATGCAAGGATAGGACGACAAACTTGAATGAAGTGATATACTTATGTATGTATATCTGTCTCAGGTATAAGAAAATCTCAAAGCGAATAGTAGTCAGAGAAAAATTATCCTATCCTAAAAGCCTAACATTGCAACACACACCTGAAAACTATTCAAGTCCATCTTCACAAATCGAGCATTCTGCTTATCCAAGACATTCCCATTCACTGAAGAATCCAATTTCCTCCTGTTCATTTGAGAGTGAATCTTCCATTGCCCTGGTGAAGATGCTAGCCCTCATCAGAACAAGCAAATTTACTGTTTTAAATCATTGGAAAATAATGTCACAGCTAATGGCAAGCAGAAACATTATCTGGCTTCATGAGAAACTCGGGGAAGTTCTGCTTCCACCATAACCTTCTACATCATTAGCTATTCTCAAACATGCTCTCTAAATTTTCATCATCTAATTTGGCTAAGAGACTTCATGTTGACTATGAAAAGGAATAATTGCAATGTTCCCCAAAGACAAATGGTCTAACCATGTAGAGGAAGAGTTGATAAAAAGACCAACTTCAAATTATAGGACCATATGTCAGAGGCAACTCATAGTCCCTCTGCAAGATAATAGAGAGGAAAAAGGGGGGGGGGAAAAAAAAGGGTTTTCTACCTCTTTTTCTGCAGAATACTCACAAAAAAAAAAAAAAAAATTCTTAATTGAAGAAAAACCTATGCAACTACCAAAATGTTAACCCCAGAAATTTAAAGAACCCAATGTTAAAGTTTATAAGCTAAACTAAATCATTAATGCCAACATATAAGGACGAGGAACAAGCATGATTTAATTCAGAAAGTATTATGGAACAGTTCCTTGGAATCAAAATAAACATAACATTGCGTGCACATATACCTAAAAGTGACCTAATACGAAAAGATGCAGTTAACTTGAGACACTTGTTATTATTATACAACTGCAAACAGCTGCCAGAAATGAATAATGTGATAGGTACTCATTTTAGAAATGGCTGAAAATGGCGATTGAGGATCCAGGTTACAGACCAATACACAGGCTGAATGTATCAAAAGGTTCATCTAAGATATTGTTTTACTTTCCATATTCCTTTGTTGAGGAGATTTTAAAGAAATGGGGTGATCAATGCCTGCAGAACAAGCGGCGCAGATTATGCCATCCAGGTACCAGAAGGCTTTGCAGCACTGATATATGTCTAATTGAACTTACTATCCTAGAAAAAAGTTTCCTATTACAGGGGTTGAGCAGTTTAAAACTCACCTCTGTCTCGTATTAACCAATCACTCGTGCACATACTAGAAGACAGATAGCACCTGCTGGAGTATGGTCTTGAATTTCTGAAAATTATTATACTGCCATAAGATACAAAAGATCTTAATCCCAAAAATTGTTCAAATTAGTACATACTTAACTAGGTTCCTTTTCCTCCATATGCAATCACTAATAAATGCTATAAATTTGACTGTTGACAATTCATTCAGCTTATTGCTTGAGTGCATAGCAACATATAAACTTGAATGAGAAGAAAGAAAGAAATATATGGAGCAAATGTCCACATCAGTCTCACTCTTTTATTGCAGAAACCATATTGTTCAAATGCTGTCTGAGACCCTAGACAGTGGATAACAAAAGCGTTTATTTGCGAAGGGAAAAAAAAAAAAAAAAAAAACAGGTAAGAATCTCATTGTCAAACAATGTCCAGTAGGAAATAGACTAAAATGTAGAAATAGACAGGTACTCAAGTCATTTTTCCTCAATCTGGAAAAGTCTGTCATCTCATCATATGATTTAACATCTAAAGTTGTAATAAAAACCAGAAAAGGGCTCATGCGTCAAGTTAGGTGTTACCTAGATGTGGTAGAGAAAAAGTACTGTTTGCTGAATCTACATACCTTCATGTTATCCTAAAAGAGTAGCCCTAAAAGGAAGAGAACTACAAGTCATAATTGAGCAGAACATACATGCCTCTTACAAATTACACACATCAACAAATAAGCATTTGTTTATGCAGTTCACTTCATATGTAGAACATCTAAGGCCTTGCCTAAGTGAAACATATATGCTCATTAGCAAAAATTATAACTTTCCTGTCAACATTTTATTGGGATACATAATCATGATGAATAAGGCAAGAAGCAAAAATCAAGCAAAAACCAAATGATTGCATCCCTGCATCCAAATAATTTTTAGTTTTCCTCTTGGTGGCTGATATTCCTTTCTCTATTTGGTGTTTGTAACAGGTCGCGCTCCGCCATTTGTCAAATAGACATGCATGACAGAATCTTTGTGGTTCTTATAATTAGGACAACTAAGCTGCTGAAACTTCAACAACATTTCAAATATTTCAGAAGGAACTAAGATGCAATCAGGGTAAATCAAAATCACATGATCCAATACTTAGCGCAGAGCTCAACCAAACAGATGAGAGTAATCAGTTCCACATCGACGGACAGAGAACATTATCCAAAATAAAGGGAAATACCAGTAGTAAATACTGCAGCTCATTTAAACCAGAAAGCCCATTATTCAGCATTCAACACAAACAAGACCTTCATATGAACTTCAGAGTTTCATAATACATACTACAAACACAAGCATTACTTCCACCTTAACAACGAAATCATAGAAGTTCTTGAAGTGACAATGCGACAGCTTTTAAGAGTCACCTCCTAAATTGAGAAATCTCATTCAATCCTGGACTTGGAATTGAAATCCTTGGCCGCCCGCTATGCAACTGAAGTTGAAGCATCCCTCTTAACTCTACTATCCCTTACAAATATTTTCCTTTCTTTTACTCCCTCTCAACAAAAATGAATGAGTGGAAGATCAAGAGAGCAATAAACTCAGCCTGAAATTTGAAGACTTCTGATCGGATTTCTGTATATATATAAAGAACACAACAAGAGTGTGCTTGTCCCTTGTTCTACAAAATTACAAGTCAACTAGCAAGATTGCCGAGGAGTAATAGTTTAAGCCCTCGAGAAAGGACAAAGTGTTTCTTCATAGAGGGGTAGTATTCAAGCTTGAATTGAAAAGAGGAAGAAAATTGCTGGCATTGGTGACGTCCAGTGGAAGATGCTGTCTTTGTCCTCGTCCCTTTCCCTAGACTAGGTAGACTGGTACTTTGCTGTACTAAGGATCAGTTGAAGTCTTAGGCCCATTGTTCTTTTTCCATTTTCTTTTTTTTTTTTTACGATGTTTTGCTCTCCATCCCACAAAATGAAAATATTAACCTATCTAATAAAATAAATCTCAATCTTATTCATAAATTCAATTGCAATATCATAAACGTTCCAAAGTTAATAAAAAAACTCGAATTTAATTTTTTATTTTTCAATTTCTTAAAACGGAAAAGTCCATTAATGCTCATTCAATAATTAAATCGAATTTTCAAACTTCACAGCTTATGTATTTTCTTTTAATCCTTTTATTCAGTAAATAAAAATGTAATTCGATTAATTTTTGTTAAAATTTTCACATGAAAAATAATTTACAATTTACTCTAAAAATATGTAAAACATTAAAAATATTGTCCTATTTAATAGACGAAACTATTATTAAGTTCAATTTTTATTTTCATATTATTAAAACAAGGAGAAAGAAACAATATATCAATACTAAGAAGTATAGCTCAAAAAAAAAAAAAAAAATACTAAGAAGTAAGATCTACTCCTCACGTGCTAATTTTGGTATTTCTCCATAATATTAGCAATCTCAAAATAAATAAATAAAAAATAATAGAAGAAGGTGGTGCACGTGGTTTTTTTTTTTTTTTTTTTCTTTGGGAGTAGTACCCGTGCATGTGGTCTTATGGGCAACCCGCTTTGCATTCGGTAGAAAGTCAAAGTGAGTTACCTATTAATATCCTTCAAAATGCCACTCTAATTATTTCTGTTTTCTTAATACACCATTTTATTTCATTTTTACCTATTAATATCGTTATATGAATTATGGAAAATTATTTCCGCCACATTATCGTTGATCACGACGAAATTCAGTGATTAATAACACATGCTTTTTATTTGAAAATTAGTTAAAAGCGTAAAAACGTAATTTTCATCGCTGTTGACCACGATGAATTTCGATGACTGATGATACGTCCTTTCTCACGTGAAAATTAGTTAAAGGGTAAAAATATAATTTTCTTCATAAGTAAAAATTAATTAAAAGGTAAAATTATAATTTTAAATTAAAAACAGGGAAAAACCAAAGAGGAAGAAGATGAATATCGTCGACCACGTCCCACGCACAAACACCATTCTCCATCTCTTTGCTCTGCTTTTGCTCTTTGTTTATTTTGCTTCATCCTCCTCTGTTTCCCATTGGATCCTTCTTATTCCTAAGAATTGCCACCAACCAAGTTGACCTACACGAGAGTAAGGAATAAAAACTAACAATTAACTTTTCATTTTTGATGTCCCGTGATTCTACTAAAAACTAAGGAAAACGACAAAGGTCGCTAGGTGATGCGTTGTCAATTTATCAAAAATAAAATATATAAGCTCAGAGCACAATAATAAGCAGAGCTGTCTCTCGTAGAAAACGACGAATCAAGTCTCTTTAACGATGAGTTCAATTTGGATAACACAAATGATGAATCAACAATTAAATTTAAGAAAGGAAATAATTAATTATAGAATACTAACTTTAAGAGTAAACTTCTTGATAGAACAAGATTCTGGTTAACGTAATTAAATCCACACTAATTCAAGCATTTGTTCATTGATACAATAATTTTTACTCAATTTTCACAAATAAATCAGTTATATTGTCAAAGAAAGCTTTAAACAACCAATCCCTCGTTAAGTGTCGATAATTAAAAGGAAAAGCCTTGTCAATTATTCCTTAACCGATAGACAACCCTCAATCCAGATAGCACATGAGATTTAATGTACTGACTGCATTAAATACTAGAGAAACTCAATTTTAATCAATAAACTCAAATAGCAAGTTCCTGTTACCCCTTGAAAAATTTCAAATCAAATAATGCCAATTTGTCACTCCGTTAAACCGTATTAAATAATTACAAATTTGCCTGTTTAACTTTATTAGAAGCCATTAGACTTAACAAAATATCTGTACGTAATATTCAATCAAGTCAACAACCATTAATAATAATTACAAATAATAACAAATACAGGTTAATATTATTCCACATATTCACATGGTAGATTTTATGCACTTCTGAAATTTTATCTCAAATGACTCCAATAATGTCTTATTTCTCCTACTACCTCCACAACGTTTTAAATGAATAAATATTAATAAAATACATAAAATAATTAGTGCAGTAATTCTATTACAAAGTCCATTGAATATCTATATATATTGCATTATTTTAGACTCTATCACTAGGTCAAAAAAGACATAACTAAAAATTCTCCCCAAGAGTGGTGGTCGAATGAACCGAATGTCCAAGGAAGGAAAACTGCCCAAGCATATAGACAACCTCAATATAGCTGAAAGCAGGTGTGAAAGGGCATTGGGATAGGGATGGCCAGATTAGAATGGACAAGCAAAAGGTGAAGGCAATAGAAGAGTGAAAAGTCCCCGCCAATACACCATAATGTGTTCATGTGTAGAAGTCCCCCAGCACCATCAAGATTTGAATTGAACTCACAGTAACCATTAAATTCTTTTAAAATGTTATATCTGCAATTACCATTGAGACCATAAAAGATGAACACTAATGCGATAAATTCTAAGTAGAATTGTTAATATCTCTATTTTTTGTGGAAGATGATGATCCAATTAATTTATTGATCGTCGATTCTTGAAAACATTGATTTTGGATTATCGAAGCCATAAGATCATATGATTTTCAATTTTGCCTATCATAATCATCATAAAAGTGAAGATAAAGACTTCGGAGGTGGTTTTGCAGATGGGTTTGCGAAATATGGTTCTATTTGATGTTCAAAAGTAGGTTCAAGTTTGGACAGTTGAGTATTAGGTGGGTCTTTCTTCTTTTTTGTTCTTTCGTTTTTTTTTTTTTTTTTTTTGTGGAAATTCACCTAAAATGATGAAAAATCCCTTAAATACATTTACAAGTAAGAAGCACGCGTCATCAGTCTTTAAATTTCGTCATGATGATCAATGGTGGTGATAAAGAAATAACTAGTCATAAATAGTATAAGAATATTAATAAGTAAAAATAAAGTCAAATAACATATTAAAAATACTTAAAGATTAGAGTGACGTTTACACAATTTTTCCAAAACAGAATAAAGATAAATTTTATAATTAAGATAGATTGAAGGATGTTTAAGGAAACATTAATAATAAACTTCATTCCAAAGCTAAAACATTTGCTATGTCACTTAGGGTTAGCTGAAAGATGATTGGTTGGACCATATCTTCCCACCTAGAACGCTGAACTCGTTATGTCGGTTGAAAACTCAATAATTTAGCAGAGTAAATATAACATGCCTAACTCTCAATAAATTATTATCAATCATCGGATCTATAAAATTTTTTTGTTAAGATTGATTCTTCAAATATTTCAAGAAGCCCTCAATATTGAGTGTGATCAAGTGAGCGTTGGAAAAGATGGAAAAGATTCAAGGGAATTGAAAACACTTGTATGGAGAATGCAGTGATCGACAACTCAAAACCGAATTAATTTGAATAATCTTGTCTTCAACCAAAGGTTGAAACGTAATTATTCAATCAAAGATCGAAACAAGGATGCAAGAAATGTAAATAGATGTAAATAAGCTGACATAAGCTATAATTAAAGGAAGAAAGCTAGAAATAAGTTAAACAAGTTTTATAGTTGAAGAAATTCAGTGTGTAAAAGTTGTGCTTTTGGTTGATAGGATTGTGGATCTAGACTTGGCCTTCTTTTCTTTCATTTATATCTCTTTAAAGCTTTTAGAATTTTAAAGATTTTAGACTTGGCCATGTGGATTTCAGACTTGGCCTAAATAACTAATTAGAATACAATATAATCTTGTTATTCTTCATTTCTCATCTGAAGAGTGAGAAGGTTATGCTCCGATTACAAAGCAATGCTGAAACTGTCCAAACTGTTCAATTAATTATAATTCTAAATTAATATTTCTATTTAAAATTCCAGATTCGCATCAATATGAGTGAGGAAAGAGATAAAAGTAGTAATAAGTCTGGAAAAAAGAGGAGAGTATAAGTGGCAATACAAAGATGGTAGGAGGAAATGCGGGGACTAGGTTGCAGCTATTCATGCTAGTGAAGTTTAGGTTTCCTAATAAAGATAAAGAAAAAGAGATAAAAATATTAGGTCCGAATTTTTTAAGTTTAAAAGTAATTAATTTTAACTTTTTATTTTATAAAGTAAAAAGTTAAAATCAACTATTTCTAAACTTAACAAAAACATCTGAATTATAATTTATTTATCTATTTAAAAAATATTAGCTTTGAGAAGGCATAAACACATTGAAAATTTCTAGAAATTTTGGAGCTAGATTTGCTAAAATACCATAAAATGGCGAATGGTCCTCAGAGTTGTTCTTCTAACATATCCAATAAGTAAAATTTTAGGTCTCCCCCAGGATGTTTTGTGATGATTATTTTTAGGGGACCAAGTGGAAATGAGAGTAGTTAATTTTAGTTAGCTTTAATTTTCACAAAATGTATCACTATTGTCAACAAGAAGGAGAAAAAGAACGAGGAAACTATCCTGTCTTTTTGCCATTTGAACATGTAATTTGATGGAGGAAAGAAGCAAAACAAGAAATTAATGTTTAATATTTTTTGTCGTTCTTAAACAGTCTTCTGCCATTATCAAGTATCCGATTTTGAATTACAAATTCAAAAAAAAAACATGTTACTCTAGTTCAAATTGGACATAAACTCCTCGGACCATTAYGATGCATTATTCTATCCCTACRTGCCTTACTGTAATACCATCTAGAYGACTCCTGAAATCTCAAAATTGCAGAATTTGTCTGAAAGCAGCTTATTCCAAGTTTTGGAGACTGACCCCAGGTGTACATTACCTTTGTGTATAAACCCCACCTCTCTAGCAAGAGTTTCGGATGGTAAACAATGTAATTAAAATCCTTACCAAGAAGCCAATTCATGCTACCGATGGGCCAACTCAAGCAATGAGAGTTTTACCCGTCTGATTGTTTAAGGAACCAAGAATGCTAAAGTTGAATCCATAAACAATTCTGGTCTAGCCATGTAAGCCAGTTTGTACATTCAAGACCTCAACATGTCAAAGATTAAATCTCCTCATCAAAACAGCATCATTTCATATGCAGAATTTCAAGAATTCAATACCTGCATAAGATGTTCCACCTACATGAGGAGGCGTGATCACCAGATTAACTACAAAACCGGATTGGTCAGGTTTAGCTGTAACCAGACCTTAACTTTGGTCTCTAAAATGTAACACGGAGGGCAACATCGGAAGGAACAACCAGAATAGGTGTAGGCACTCAAGCCAGCAAATCAGATGTACTTAGTTTCCTTCTACGAAAAGTTTAATTGTCCATGAGGGAGATGTATGAACAGGCAATTTACAATTAAACTAAGGCTAAAGCAGAAATAAGATACTGGTTCTTTTTTCCATCTACATTCCAGCTGCCGTAACCTTCAAATTAAGGAGCAAGACACCAATCATGTCTCCCTAAGACTTTTACAAACCATTCTGAATTAAAAACTGATAAATATCATTTGATTTCTACAATATGCCAAAGTTGTCCCCACAATCCCACCACAAAAAGGGGGAGAACCATCTGGAAGATAAGTTAAAGATATATATGCTTCCTTCAATTTAGTAATTTACTAATGGATCATACCCTGCACTTCTAGTGCTTCCGTCAGGGAACAACATCATACCTTGACCTGACAAAACTCCATAAAGAAGTCCACGGGAGGGACCAAAAAGAGGGCAAAAGAAACAAACATGGCATCTGACTTAGATTGCATTGCCACAGATTGGATTAGGGAACCTAAATAATGATGAAGAAGGGAGTAAAGGGATGACAGAAAGAAGACCATTGGGAGTTCTAATAGGCACGTGCAATACGTTAGGTTCTTACGAAGGGGCTGCTGGTTCAGGTTTGACAATTGTGGAGTCATCTGATTGTTGAGTAGGACATATAAGTGCTGCAAGAGATATGGGCATGATGCAAAGTGATTTGGATAGAAGGTACTGCATTGCAGCTCCAACATCTTCTTCCATTAGCTTAGCTACTTCCTGTTCAGTTTCCTCATTGGACCACTTCTCGCAAACATGCTGGTTGGATCGACTTTCACCATTATCACCCTAAATGTTTGAGAATTTAAGACCTTACTTGATCTTTTCATTTAATAATCTGAATGCTAACATGCTTAAAGTGAAGAAATATTAATTCCTAGTGATTACCTCAACAGACTGCAGAGGAATGTCAGCAACAAGTTGTGCTACTGCACCAGCTCCTCCCAGCCTACTCATGCTCAGAACCTGATCAGCAGTTTGTTCCCAAAAAAAAAAAAAAAAAAAAAATGAATACAGGGAGGAATTGAAATGGCAAAACAATAAAACTTACATACGTTGGTCACTGTCAAAATGTATTATGACAAAAGTTCTTGCAAATGATTTGTGCCAGTAAACTAACAGGTTACAAATGACAGGTTACAAAGAATTTAATGGGAATCAAAAGGTGGACATTTGTCAGAGACAGATGCATCAATTAATCGTTAAGATGGATTTCAATGTTAGTCTTGTTATCAGACATAAGAAACAGCACATCAATAATTGATCAATTCATGATCTTTCTTCTTTTTCTCTCTATGGGTACCAGAAATGGGGAAAGTCCATTCCATCAAAAAGACTCAGAATATGTGTATATGTAGGTAACCATCCTTTAGGAAAATTTAGGAAATAATTAAATCCATTAATGCAAAAGGAAACAAAAGAGTCAAGAAAGAGATGGAGAATTTTTTTTAAAAAAAAGAAAAAAAAGAAAAAGAAAATGAATTTGCACCACTCAGTGAAAACTACAAGTAGATCACTTGAAAATCAGTCAGCAGCAATGACTAGCCTTCGACCAATCCCACCCTCTCTGTATTCAGATCTCGTCAGTTAACAACTGGTCTGCGCACTGCATGGTAATAATTAACACCACAAATCTGGATGCCCAATCAGTTTCTATATGATCAATTACCAAAATAAGTTAATCGAATGATATGTACTCATTCAGGAGTACCTAAAATTGAACCCTTCAAGTTCAGAGAAAGACCTCGAGAAAACCAATAATCTTCCCAAAAGCACTCTAGAAATCAAGTCGAAGCAACAACCTTAAGTTCCTTTTGGCTTTAAAATCAGGAAACTGCACGTGTACTTCCTTTCGTTAGTCAATTTGCTTGGTCATTGATTGGGTTCTTGAATTAGTGTTCGTCAACCTTTATCTAGAGATTGGTATTGATTATTTTACCTTGACAAAGTTCTTTCTCGCAATACAAGCTCCCTACAGGAAACTATGTCCGGAACAATCTATGATGCAAAACACATCATTCTTGTACTCCCCACTTCCCTTTTCCAAACACAAGTTTATAAATAAACACATCCTCAATGGTAACATACATGTTATTGATATAATACGAACTCTTACCTTAACTTGGAGCATCAAGAATTTCACATAATCTAGAATCTCATCAAGCATTGCAGCCCTATCTGTCTGCAAATGAAAGAAGAGGAATAAATATACACTCAACAATACCTCCAAGTTTCAATACGCAAAATACTTTGCAGAAACGAGACAAAAGGATGTCTATTACACATTTGCAGGTTGTGTCAACATCCTGTTATTTACAAGGGTGACCCCTCAAAAACTTGTAACAATTTGCCAACTTCATAAATCAGACTTTAGCTCCCCAAAGGATAACTAATGGCAATGAAATAAGCATTATTATCACATGTCACATGTCACATGTTTCCTTTTGTAGATTGACCATCTTTGATAAAGAAACAACAGGACTCTGCATTCTAAATATTTAGTAAGAGTATGCGTTCATAATATACCACTCAGGAGACCACACATACCAAATATTAACATATAGAATAATCTGATGCAAGTATATAAAAAACCATATTCATACTTGGTAAGAGAATTTCATTAATAAAAACAGACCTTGTTACAGCTGGGCACAAGTTCCTGCAATGCCTTTATTCTTTCTGATATCCTCTCTCTACGCAACTGTGGAAAGAAATTAATCACTTAAAAATGAGTCATAAAGAATCTAATTCATAATTCAATTCTACAGCTAATTACCCTTTATAAGATAATATCACAAAGAGCGACAATCTATTTTTTCCTTACCCGCTCAGCAATACTATGGGGATCTGTGGCTTGTCCCCTTCTTGCCCTAACCCTTGGCCTAATAGCAGGTGGATGGGGCACGGTCACTGCAGTGCTTTGAGTTGGTTGGCCTTGAAAAGCCTGCCAAAGGATTCAACAACATAACTATCATTGCATCTATAATTTGTTATTATTATGGTTATTATGACTCCTACCATTATTTCTCCCAGTAAAGACTGAGAAGTAGTTCAGAATCAAAGAATTACAAATCCCATCAGTCTCTTAAGCTACCTGAAGTAAAACCCAGGAAACTAATAGCGATGACTTCATTCATTGTCAAAAACAAAATTAAGACAGACATGAAACCTCCCACTCCAAACCAAAAAAAAAAAAAAAAAAAAAGAAAAAGTAAGAAAGAAAGGAAGAAAGAAAGAAAGAAGAGAGGAACAGAAAACAAATCTTTAGCACCTAAAAGTTACACCATGTAGTGGACAAACTTTGTCTAGGTGGGATGCCAACTCCTCCCTCGATATTGAAATTGCACTATCCCCTTAGGAAAAACAGGATTATGAAAATTAATTCCCCCCCCCCTGCCCCCAAAAAAAAAAAAAAAAAGAAAAAAACAACAGATACACACAAGAAAAGGAAAAGAGAAAGCTTTTCACAAATTACAACATTCGCCTCTTAGTGTATCTTCCACTGTGGTTTGACCAGATTTCTGGTTCCTCCTCCCTAGTGAACCAAATACTTAGTTCAATTAATAGCGTAAAACCTCATTCACAGCAGCTAACTGTTATTGTACATTGAGAGATAATTGTTTCATTAAATTTGTGGACCTAGCTTAAGTTCGAACCTCATAAACAGAAATTTCATGTCTAATAAAGTAGCTTCGCTGAATCAGACAATAGTGAGATAGAGGAGCACCTCAACAGTAATTTACTCTTCGTGTGCCAAAGGTGCAACTGTATATCTTACTGCAATATCAATTGATCCTACCTAACTTGATAGAGAATATTAAAGACTAGTGAATGTCTATAATTTCCTTCTCCACCATCGACCTCCTTACCAGGAGACATGCCATATACACAGAGAAGTAACATACTTGTAAATGCATTGGAACAATAATTTGAGTTCCACATCAACGGCCTTGAGTGAAAAATAAAACTGTTAGAAGAATAATTTGAGCTCCACATCAAAGGCCTTGAGTGAAAAATAAAACTGCTTCTGCCAAAATTAGGTCCTACTTCAAATCAAGGTCAGTAATTTTAGCAAAACAGTATCCATATGAATAACCTCCTATTTCCACTTGATTATATACATAGTGAACCATTTCGCTCCCTTGGCTTTTCATCTTCAGAGTCAAAACCAGAGGTATAGTCCCAATGGTTTAGCAATTATGATGTATTACATTGGCCCTCTGATTAATTTGATCTAAATAATCCTTCCCAACCAAACCCCCATCATGCCCCACATGCGGAAAATAAATTTTCAACCACCTATGGTAATATTTGGAAATTTCATTGGGTTAATTCTTCTTTACAGAAGAAGAAACATAAGAAAGGTTCAATATTTTTTTCTGTACAACATCTATAAACATATAGACAAGACATACCGCAGGGGTGGTATCCAGACAAACAGCCTTATTCCTCCAAGTTACATACATGAATGCATAGCGAACATAAGAAATATATTTACACATACGAGAGCAGGAGAAATAAATAGTGCTAAACTAGGCTCCGACAAATGCAAGGACCTTCTATAAATTCTTGAACTTTTATAGCCAAGGGTAGACAAGACAACCTTATTTCAGCTACAGTCTAGGTGCATACACACACATACAACGAATCACTACACAGAATACTTGATTATACTTGCGAAATGTACGACCTGTTGAACCTGGGGTACAGCGTGGCGAATTGCATGAGACTGCAATTGTTCAAACGCAGGATACAAGCTCCCCATATTTATTGATTCCCTGTCCTGCAGAAAGGGAGAAAAACATTCTGAATTACTCTCTAATTTCCAAAAAAAAATCATATCAAACTTCCATCTGTTGCTGGAAATGAAGCGTAAAATGATAGAACAACGAAGCTTACTGGTTTTAAACCAAAAGCACCAGTATCGCTGACGTCATCGCGTCCGCTATCCAAACTGAGGCCCAAAGGAAAGAGCTGAGACTGGTGGAGGCCACCGGTGCCTGAACTGAGCTGAGAGACTGCTGACGTCAGCGAAGCTGTGTCCGATGAGCTCCCTCCGACTTCGTTTACTGGCAAACCGGAGTAGGAAGGAATCGCAAGGATTTGCTCGAGGAAGTCGTCGGTGGTGTAGCCCTCCGGCGGTTGGTTAGCCGCCATGCCGGAAGTTGAAGAATTTTCCGGCGAAAGTAGTTCACAGAGAGACAAATGAAAGGGTAGTTGAGTTTTCAGGGTATGTTTGTCTGTTGTCCTTTGTTGCTTCTTGTTCTTTGCTTTTAGAAGTGTGACGATTTTTCAATTTTGGCAGGGCCAGGGGCAAAACTGCAATAATCCGAAAATTAAAGGGTAAAAAAGTTTAAGTAGAGCGTAGAGTCCTCGAGGGACGTTCTGCAACAAATGCAATGGTTATACCGCGTTGCAACCACCAATCAGGTAAAAGACCATTTTCTTGAAGTGATTGAATTATTAAGAAAATACAATAATTAGCGTTTGATCAAATATAAGTTATTAGCTTACCATTTCTATTTAAAGAGTTAGTAGTAAAAATTTATGTTTTCGTGGAATTTTTTATTTATTTTAGTTATGAAAATTTACACTATTAATATATCTATTTGAAGGAAATAGACATTCATATTAAGACAATCAAAAATAAAAAATATAAATATAAATATTCTATTCAAATCGAAAGAAATATTATTTTTAGATAATACAATGTAGAGTGAATGGGGTTTAAATTATAATATATTAAATTATGAACTAAATGTTCAATAATTAAAAATCATTATCTACTCAATATTTTTTTTCTTTTTTCAAAAAGAAAATATTGACAACTTTATCCTTGGAATTATAGTTCAAATTGAATTTAGAAGAAGTAATGAGAAAGAAAGTCTAAGATAACTTACCTTTTGCTTCTTGGAAAGTTTTTGATAACATTTTTTAAGTTTAGATTTGGAAAAGTTTGGTAAAAGAAAATTCCTTGAGTACTATATAGTACTTTTTAACACTGATTTTCTTCAACTTATTTTATTTCAAATATCACTTCATCAGCGGTACACATTTTTCAATCCAAAACTTAAATAAATAAGGTATATAAAACATTTTCCTTCTTTCAAGGAAAAAAACATTTTCATTTTGCCGTCTGAGGCGTTCTGAAAGTCCCAATTATGAAAGATTTTACTAAACACACAACATGCCCAATAGAGAGAAAATATTATCAAATTAATTTTTTTCATACGAGAGTGAAAATCGAATCCCTGTTGGATACTAGAAATCATTTTGATTTGCTCTAATAGTAATATACTGTCTTATGTCAGTGTTGGAAGTTTTTATTTAATTCCATAGTTGTGCAGATAATACTACTATATCTATACATACATACAAAATATGGCATGGAAACTCAAAAAGAAAAGACAAACACACGCACGCACACACACACAGCATATGAGCTATGAACTATGCATCCCTTCCTCCTTCCCACCCCCTCCCCCAACAACCCAAAAAAAAAAAGAAAAAAAAAAAGGTGAAAGTACCCCTGTCTATCTTGCTAGGACTTGTGGCCTTGGGGACAAACCATCTTCTGAAACATCAAAGAAAAGATCATCACTCTTGCACAATGCATAGACAATATCCACCATGCTAGGTCTTTTTGAAGGTTCTCTCTGCAAACAAGCAATGGCTACTGTCATAACATTGGCAACACTCTCCATGGAGATTGTTTCATTCAAAAGATACTCATCCATCCATTCTCTCAACCTCTTCACCTTATCTTCTTCCTTCCCCTCCAAAACCCCTTCAACTTTAGCCCATAAAACCTTCCCTGCTCCGTCGATGGCCGCTTTCCCCGAAACCAGCTCAAGCAGCACCACCCCAAATGAGAAAACATCCATTTTTGTAGACACAATACCATCACTCAGATATTCAGGTGCAATGTAGCCTTGAGTACCTACAATATGCATTGTTATGGCATTGCAGCCTGATTTTGCTAATCCAAAATTCGCGATTTTCGCTCTCATGTTTGAATCTAGTAAGATATTGCTGCTTTTGATGTCTTTGTGGACAACTCTTGGCCTTGTGTGTTCGTGAATGTATTGAAGGCCATTGGCAACATCAATTGCAATTCTAAGTCTGGTTTTCCAGCTCAGTTTCTCCTTCTTGTTTTCATGCAGCCATGAATGGAGAGAACCGTTTTCGACATATTCGTAGACTAGATAGCAGTTTGCTTCTTCTTGATCGATGCAGAAGCCTTCTAGCTTCACCAAGTTCCCATGGTTCACCTGTGAAATGCAAAAATGATCAATGTTCTTGAGCTTATGTATAAAGAATGAAGAAGAAAGGAACTTATAATGGGTTGGATTATTTGGAAGCTTCATTCTAGGGTGGGCTCAAATTGGACTTCACTGGGCTACAAAAATTGTCAGGACTTCCTTTCTTTTTCTTTCTTTCTTTCTTTTATTTATTTATTTTTTTTTTTTGATAAGATAGTGACTGAGAAAAAGGGATTAATCGATTAAAGACAGTGCAAATAAATATCCTTTAAATTAATAGTGTCACATGTCATAGTTCTCAGATTGTATAAAAGAGTTGTATCTTTCTTTTTACTTAAAAAAAAATGTAAAAATATCCTAAAGAAAGTTCGAGAATGATAATAAATTGAAAAAAAGTTTAAAACGAAAATAATGATATGGAAAATTATATAATTATTCTACAAATATTTGTAAAAGAGATACAAATTTACAGATCTCAACAAAATATGAACAATAAATGTAAAATTACGAGATGAGACACCTAACAATCTTTGAAGGATAATATCGCATAAGTCTCAATTCATTTCTACATTTGATGGGAAATGAACAAAACTATGACGAGGATCAGAGGTGTGTTTGGAGCCACGCCATATTTGGAAAATAACATATCATTAAGGCAAAAAATAAAAATTTTAATTTGGAATAATTATGACACATGAATTACCAATACTTGGGTGTACATGTATTAACTAAAATGACATCATTGATAGCTCCATTTAACACAAATAAATTATTAAAACAAAATAAGCTTAATTAATTCACAATTGTAGAATATACCTAATTGGAAGTCTTAAGGTAACATAGTGACATCTGGTTAAGGCTTCATACAATTCATATTCAATATTTCCACCTCTATCTTAATCTAAAACCCAAGAACACATTTAATATGCATTATTTGTATATGTTAATACATAAATATTATATTTTATATATCTTAATTTTTTTTCTAAATGAAACCTAAATTCGAGCTTGATTTTATTAACTAAACTGAAATTTCAAGATTTTCATGTCAAATCGAACTTGAAATCTTATGAAAATCATTCCCTCGACTCTTAAACTTGTCTACGATAAAAAAACTAAATTTTAAAATTAGTAATCTTTTAATACATTTTTGCTACACAATCTCTATCGTATCACAATCAAAGCAAGATGTTTATATATTTTTTGACTCCTTTAAATTCTCTTAAAATGTGTAAATAGTAAACTAAAAGATCTTTATCGATTTTAAAAACAAAATCATGCTTAAGAATAAGATGGGTCACTTCATCTAAAAGCTTTATTTTTTAAATATCATGTAATATAAAAAGCTATATAGTCTGCATTATCCTCTCCATGTTACTTGTCTTATACTTGGAGTCCTGTCGTCATCCATCATCAGAATCATTGAGAAGTCATTTGTTAACTAGGACAAGATTGGCTAGCTAGAAAAAAGGCGACTATGGAGAACTGTAAACTCTGTTATTAATGGAAAAGGACAGAAATTATCAATCAGAGTCACCAATTAGTGAAGGGATTCTTGAAAATTCACGATTTTTTTTTTTTTTGCTCATAATTAAAAAAACTGAGATTGAAATGAAAGAATGGAAAACAGAGCTAGAAAAAAGGCGATTATGGAGAACTATAAATTCTGTTATCAATGGAAAAGGACAGAAATCATCAATCAGAGTCACCAATTAGTGAAGGGATTCTTGAAAATTCACGATTTTTTTTTTTTTTTTTTACCTCATAGTTAAAAAAACTGAGATTGAAAATGAAAGAATGGAAAACAGAGCAAGAAAATTTTGAGGTTTTCTGAGTTTTACCTTCTGCAAGATCTTGAGTTCTTCGTAAGCATTCCATTTCATCTTTTTGATAGCATAAACCTCTCCACCAATGCAACCTTTGTATACAGAACCTTGAATCGCCAGGCTTTCATCGAAGTCATCTGTTGCTTCTTTCAGTTCTTCAATTCCAAAAACTTTGTACTTGTCCAAATAGTCTGACACATCAGCTAGCAAACTCACCTCAGCATCCTTCATCAATGCCTTATCTCCCYTGTCATGGTACTTTTCCTCCACATCTTTGAACTCAGTTCTTTTTTCCTTCTTCAGCATAGTGCGACTATGAATCCATAACCCAGYAATGAGTATCAGCATTAGCCCACAAATTCCAAGTCCAATTCCCAATCCTATGACTGCACCTTTTCTATCATTTTTGCTTGGAGAGGGAGCACCCGCAGGAGGAGCAGCAGGAGAAACAGGGGGAGTTATAGGCTGTGAAAGCCGAGGAAGTCGCGAAACTGGGACAAAAATCGCGTCTGAAGCCCGTGAATTGTTGCCATTAACATCAATTATGGACTGCGTTGTGGTGTTAAATCTCGAGGCAATGGAACTCAAGTTATCAGAAGGTTGAAAAATATAGGTAATTAGATAATTGACTTGGTTCTGCAACTGTGTTCGGTTTGGACACTTGCAGAAAATTGGAAACTCTACAACAACACCAATTGGAAGCTCTGTTGGTATCAGAGTTGGATTCACAACTTCAACTGATTGATAAGTTGTAAGGTTTTGGAAATATTCAGTGGATACTTTCCAGAAGTTGTCAAATCTCTTGATGGTGTAGTTTAAGCCAGCATAAGAGATGCTACCAAAACTGCTATTGATGTAATTACAAGAACAATCAATAGGAACAAAAAGGGCTTGATCATTGATGAGGGAGGAGTTTACAGACGAGATATTGCTCGGATTCGCTATCATCGGCCTGCTGACAGAGAAGAGGTCGCCTATGGAGGCCAGATCAAGAAAATCTGGAGATTTGGCTCTGTAGAGAACATAGGTTTGGCATGGATATGTAGTCCGGTTAGCATCGCACTTATATCCATCTATGCTTGGTTGAGCTTGAGAAGTTTCCAAATTTTGATAGAAGAAGAAGAACAACAAAAGCAGGAAAGAGATGTACTTGGATTTCATTTTCATCCTTATTCGATCTTCACAATGGTTGTTTGCCCTCTGCATATAAAAATCTTGAAGCCAACAGCTCTTATACACTATTTCAAGATTCCATATCTCTAGTCAAGATGTTCATGAGTCAAAGTCTTTGGGCGCTCTCTTGTGGCCCCATCTAGAAGAATTCCCAGCTCAAAACCTCTTGCAACTAGGCTAAACATTATGATGAAACGTACTGTAATGAATACTATTTCTCTAACTCAACAAATCTCGACGATAAGTGGCACGAGGTTCTCTGTCAAACAAACCAATTATCAGGGATTTTGATCAAAATGGGCTACTTAAAAAAAAAAGAGCTTACAATGAATATTATTGTAGAAAGGATGATAAAAATAGACCAAATGCATTAAAATTTTTCTGCAATTCTCAGAATGCATTGGTAATATAACGCATTGTCCAAATGCGTCATAACATAATACATTTGTGAAATGCATTGATATTGTATTTTCGTATTTTTACAATACGTCTTGTTATTATTATATATAATGTGACTCATGAATTTTTTAAAATTTATGCTATCAAAAAATATTAAAATATAATAATATAAGTAATATTAACTTTTCATTCTTTTCAAACAATATAATAACACACAATGATGAATCACAAAAAAAAAAACAACTCATAAATGTTAAAAATTTGTAGTCAAAAGATGAAGATCAATATTTGTGTAATACTATAAAAGATCAAGATTTGTAGTTAAAAGATTATATAAATCATTTACATTACAAACAATTCATAAACTATGTTCCTCTCCTAATCGTGATATAAAACTAAATCTATTATTATTTCGATAATTCCGCCAATTATGACCAGATTGATGGCAGTTTGAACATTTTGGAGGTGAATTTGGGATGCGAAAATTCATTTCTCCGCGCATTCTGGTAGTACATCTCCGCCCCGGATGATTATGACCATTTATAAGCTCTTCATTATGTTTAAGGACGAAATGTGCAGGCTTCCAAGTTGACTTATTTCAACCGAATAGAAATCACAACTGTATGTGTTTCTATAATTATCCTCGGATTTGAATTCATTAATTAGATTCGAGCATTCCAACCTATTTTTCCACAGAAAACAAATACATGGGAACACGATCTTCCGAATAAATGATACTTCTGGCAATCACATATATTCTCGCTCATGTTGATCGTGTAAACATGGTTACCCCTTTAACCTTGTCTCCGTGGAGTGGTGACACCAAATAAATCAGCTTGCAGACTGTATTGAGTAACTGAGTGCATCCTTACTTTGCTTTCAAGATTAGTGTAAATCTTCCATATTCTAGATGGAAATGGATATCGATATTGGGTGACCTCATCTCGGTGCAAGTAAAAGTAATCAACAAGTTTTATAAAACTCATATCAACAATACTTTCAGTGGAAGTGCACGTGTTTTGAATACTGTGCATATATTCAGACAAATTAGTTGTTAAAACTCTAAACCTGTGTCCCCTATCACACGATAGAGCCACTTGTCAAGAGGGATATTCATCAACCAATTATATGTTTCTTGATCTCTTTTCCTTATCTCTTCCATATACATATTAAACTTATACACTTTTGGTGTACTTCCGACCTGATACATTAGTTTCTTCAGTATACTATTCTTAAAAGTGATTTGAAGTTGGCACCGATATAACGGACACAGAATCTATAGACAGCCTTCAATTCCTGCCAGTCTCGGCTTTGTGCCACTACGTTCAAAATATCCTATTTATTCGAGATTAGACAAAACAAATCCATTTTTGATCATGTGAAAACGCAACAATTGCATAAACCACCCAAACTCTCTGTAGACTCTTTATAGACAATGCCATAAGTAAGTGAAAAAATATGATTGTTAGCGTCCCATAAACTAGCAATCAATAGCATACCTTTACATGTGCCCCTCAAGTGCGTCCCATCAATAGATACTATTTGCCTACAGTAAGTGAATCCTAAAATTTGAGGCCTGAACGTCCAAAAAATAAATTAAAAAATTTTAACCTCATCAATACTATCTCGATTATGTTTCCACTTAACAATTATATTCAGATTTGATTATGATAATGCTGCAATGTAGCAAGGCAGAATCGGAAATATAGATACCCAAGAGCTAAACAATAGCTCGATGCATTATTTTCTTGCATTCCATCCTTTTTTGTAAGTGATTCTACATTGAAACATCTTCATAACCTCCTGCTGAATAACCTTGACATGTGTATCTACATCATATATAATTAGATGGGTGATTTGTCATGCAATGTACCTACAACAATGATAAGAATAATGATAAACATTAAAGAATTTACATTTGCAATTGTAAATTAAGTAAGAAATATAAAAAGTGTAATCATAAGCAACAACACCTCGATGCATTATTTTCTTGCATTCGATCCTTCTTTGTAAGTGATTCTACACTAAAACATCTTCATAACCTCCAGCTGAATAACCTTGACATGCGTGTCTACATCATCTATAATTAAATGGGTGATTTGTCATGCAATGTACATGCAACAATAATAAGTATAATGATAAACATTAAAGAATTTACATTTGCAATTGCAAATTAAGTAAGAAATACAAAAAGTGTAATCATAAGCAACAACAGCTCGATGCATTATTTTCTTGCATTCCATCATTCTTTGTAAGTGATTCTACATTGAAACATCTTCATAACCTCCTGCTGAATAACCTTAACATGCGTATCTACATCATCTATAATTAAATGGGTGATTTGTCATGCAATGTACATGCAACAATGATAAGTATAATGATAAACATTAAAGAATTTACATTTGCAATTGCAAATTAAGTAAGAAATATAAAAATTGTAATCATAAGCAACTTATTGAGCAGTCAGATTCCCATGTGCATTGTTCTGGACTCGAAGAAGACAGATATGTTTGGGCTATAATATAGTTATCTCCCATTGATCATGATTAGATCTCTGCGTAGCTCTAGTATACCACATACATGGATTTTCATTGGTTGAATTTTTACACAATGCTGTCCACTTCTTACTTTTACTTCTATTTACCTTGTACTCACGACTCATTCTGATTGACCAAGTAGTGTCAGCCTCGACGACTTACTTTTTATTCTCAACTCTCATGTGCAATCGAATGTCAGGATCACTGCTTGACCACATATCAGGATGGGTTCTGCTAGCATCAACAAAATCATCTTGTGGTTCTCCAGAATTCATATTTTGGAATGCTTTGAAGGAAGTATAATCGGATACACAAATTGATCTTCTACCTCCAGCAATTCCTTGTAATGTACTAGGCATGTGTTTATGTGGAGGAACTCCAACAACATTTTCATCACTATCTCCCCCTCATTCCAAAATCTCTACATCCTTAGGCTCGATAGGTAAATCATCCACATTAGTTGTATCTGCATGTTCATTACAAACTGCATCGTCATTTATCTCCACGTAGTTTCTACAATTTATTTATGCAACAATGTCTTGAACATCCTGCTCTACTGATGGTCCCAATTGACAAGACGTGTGAGGATGCCAACAAGCTGAAGGTATAGTATGACCTTCCGTCACTTTCGAAAATATAAAGTCCGAGATATCTGGCTGCTGGTTCATCAGTAATGCCATATATGCACCCAGTGCAAATCCTGATGGGACTGCATATCCACCCATACTTGCCGAGTATGCCTCATCGGGCACCGAATATGGCTGCAGCTCTGACACATTTTATGGCTCAAGTTGTTGTCTTTCATTAAATTTAATAAGAAGTTGTATGTATCTGATGTGGTCATGCTTCCTCGGGTATCGCCCATAGCCTTTGTAAGTCATCATCATCTGAAATAATCGTATATATGAAATGAACTTCTTTGATATAAATTAACAGCATACGACAGATAAACTCAAAATGATATCTTTCATGATCAAAATTCTAGACAACTCTGAGTACGAAACTGGCTGTCGTATTATCCAACACTTTTGACTAGGTCCATCAATGCAAAGAGAACCTCTAGAATCAAGCGTGAACTGGTAATCTCAATGCAAATATATTTTAAATTGTTGACCGAAAGATATTGTGTCAAATCTTATTCAAATATAATAGAACATATTAGTTTCATAATATTTGGGTTATGACAAAATTTAACCTACAAACAATTTAAAAATTAAAACAGATTTTCAAATATATCAAGTTAAAGTAGAGGGCCTTGTTTCTAGAATGAGTGGAGTCTCTTTATGCCGAAAGGATTGCGCAATAACCAAGTCGTAAGGTGTAGAAAAATAAGAAATTCAGTTGCCAAGAAAAAATGTGATTCTTAGCATGAGTACAAGTTCATCATGCACGCTAAAGAAGAAAAATAAGAAGATAGCAGGCACACAACATCACGCTTTTAAGAATATAGTTGCCAAGCTTTATCATGCACGCTAAACAAGGCAGTCAAGTGAGTCAAAAAATTAAGAACATAGACCAATACTTAATTTAAAATTTAACCCAACAATATTAAGTCAAAATAAATATTACTTCTTATCAATAATTAATTAAAAAAATTAACCCAATAACATCAAGTCAAAATAAACATTACATCTTCTCAATAATTAATTAAAAATTTATAACCCAACAACATCAAATCAAAATAAGCATTATATCTTCTCAATAATTTAAATAATAAATTTCAAAATAATCCTCACATTAAAACAATAAATCCCCAACATAAAATAAAAATTGTGTAACAATTAAGTCTACTGCCTAATTTCACAATGTAACAAATAACTTAGAGGGTAAAATAATGAAAATTAACCAATATTATTATTTCATATGTAACACAAAAAAACTCAAGAAAACATACCTAGATTGTGTGGAGGTGCGATGGTTTTTTGAAGAACTTATCAATGCAAAGCTAAGCACGAAGAATGTGCATTTCCTTAGTGCAACTCACATGTTTATATAGGTGTAGAAAGTGACAAAAATTCGCTGCGTGGTGGCTATTCAAAAAGCGAAAAGTCCTATAGTTATCGCATTTAATAAATGCAAGGCGGCTCTTAAATTCTAACACATTCAAGGAATGCGTTATAGGTGTCAATGCATTGTGAAAATGCGTCAGTGGACCTTAATGAATTTTTCAAATGCGTTCGTTTTATGCCTCTGGCCCTAAAACACAAATTACTGCAAGCCACCCTGCACAAAACAAGCAATACTATATCAACAAAATTCATACAAGGACTACGATCAACATCCACCAACAACCACATTTCAAAATAATCTTAAACAAACATCCACTAACAACTATATCGATGCAACAATCATTTATCAACAAATGAAATAAACCACCATTTGGAATAGTTTAATAAACATTAATAGCCAAAAAAATTTTAAAATTCAAATACATATCCTAAAAGAAAAGAAATAGAAAATGAAAAACAAAGTCCGGCATCAACATCCTAATAGTCATACGCTGATGGTATGTAATGCGAGGTGGCCCTACGAGAACGAGAACCTCTACGGCGAATTAAAGTGTTAGGATCCTCATTGATATCACCCTCATTAGCATCTCGAGAACGGCATCGTATCGGTGCAATAATATCACTGGATGAAGATAATATCATCAGAACCTAAGTTATGGACCCAAAATCAGTCTGCATAGAAGGCCCCAGTGCATCAGCATATGTAGACGGCCCTGATGCATTTTTATGTGTAGAAGGCCTGACCCCAACGTTGCCATCGTAGGATGTGTAAGTGAGAAGGAGCAGGGAGGCATCAAAATCATCCTTAGGCTGCTGCTCGGGCTGATGAATATCATAAAGAATCTCTGGCTATCTACCAATATTGGCCTCAAGAGCGGCAGGCTGCGGGCATGCATGCTAATGTCTACCACCGTGTCGTTGTTCAGGCTCACTTTGGGCATCAATCTTTGCCGTAAGGCGACGAGAAGTCAGAAGAAGTGGTGCAATATCAACATCCTTGCTTCTACGACAACCGAGAGATCCTAGGTGTGAAATTGTTCTTCGCATCTTCTCCTTAAGCAGCGCGAATGCCGATCGAGAATGTGGATTTGCGTGTGGCATCGCTTGATCCACAACATCCAAACATTCCCGGAATGTCGATGCCTATCCAACATGAAACAACATAAACAACTTTAGGAAATGAAACATACAATAAAAAATAAATACAAAAAATAACAAATATAAAAATAACTTCAACATACGTACTGCGTAATAAAATTGAGAACCAGTGGACTGATAGCCCTCGGGCTCATGCTATCTAATCGTGGGATTTCTAATAAGCATTCGTGTCCAATGGGTATACTAATCCATGTACTTTGGACTAGCCTCATGCAACTGATCTGCTGGCATCCTATCTTGGCCCTCCAAGCATCCTAGTCATCGACATATCTTCTATTCTCGTCTCTCCACAGTGTACGTGTGCCACATCCACGTACACTGTGAGTGCTGAAATGATCAGGCAAGACTAGGATGCCCTGGTCAAAGCCAAACTGCCGCATTACCCTATCAAGAAAGCAGTACTTCACAATATTCCAGCAGATGAACGGCACAGGGGATGATAGCCATATGCCTGACCCCTCTAAATAGATGGATGGTAGCTGATGCAGGATGTCTGTATATGGCATCCAGATAAACTGCATATAAAAAAAATTTAGTAAGTAAATTAATTAATAAAATATTATTACGTAAATAAACATATGAAATTACTTCAAACTTAATCAGTCTATTAAATAGTCCTAGTCGGTGGTTAGGGCATCTAACTGATCCCTATATATCACCAAGACATGTGTCAGCAAACGTGAAAGATCATAGGGCCGGTTCCATCTCGCTCCATATGGAGCCAGATGCGGCAATATATGGAGTGGCTGGGATCGAACTAGGCGTAGAATAGGAAGATGCTCGTATACCCAAAGCTAAAAATACAAAATATGAAAAAAACCTTAATAATTGAAATGATTTGTAAATATTAAATATACTTATAAGTTAAGATAATCGAGAATGTATAGTTTATCTGTACGAATACCATCGCACCACAAATCTCTTTAGCGGAACCTAATGTTGCATAGCACAAACATCTATACAAGTAGGATAAAACACCACTCCCCCTACTCAATTGCCCACACCTACAGAGATCCTCAAGCTACAGCAAAAATAGAAGCGGAACAAATTTGTCTTATTTATCAGAGAATAGTTTTCCACCAAATAACAACAGATAAGGCACCCTGCTTGACACTCGATGTCATCGTATGTGGCATCGTCTGGAAGTGGTGTCTGCAAATGTGATTCCATCGCCTTTGCCATAAGTTTGTTACCTTCCATATCACGGCGTTGAGGCCTAAATCCAAGTCTAGGAACAATTATCTCCTCCCAACTTTGCATAGTATTTGTAGCTAAGCCTCCAATGATAGGGTCACCATCAACCCTCAAACTCGTACTAATAGCAATGTCCTACAATGTTAAAGTGGCCTCTCCGATCGGTAGATGAAATGTGCATGTCTTCGGGCGCCACTACTCAACCATAGCAGTGATCAGGGTATGATCAACAATCATATTTCGTAACCTACAAACCCTCTGAAAGCCTGCTACATCTATGACATCTCTAACCTTTATATCAGCCGTATCATATGCTATCCAAAATCTACCTACTTGAGTCCTATACTGTAGTCCTCTAGAGGAAAATGGCTCCTTGCCAGCCCATATCAAGTTAGACCTGTGATGTCCTTGTCTAGACAGCAATGACGTATCTAATGGGCCCTGATGAACATCTATAGAAAATTGTTCCATCTATTTATAAAATTACAGATATTATATTAAAAAGGAATATTGCAAATTGATATATATGAAAATAATAAATAAATAAATATAAATGAATAAATAATTACAAAAACGTTTAAAAGGTACTAATTGTCTTTATTTATAATTAATTTTAAAACTAGAAATCACTATCAAAATTAATTAATGTGGTTTAGTATATCAAAACCAAATAAGAGTCCAGTTGGAAAAAATAATAAATATTATTTTAGAGTTTAGGATTTCAGGGTTTAGGATTTTAGAGTTTAGGGTTTTATGGGTTCTCGAATTTTAGGGATCTAGGGTTTTAGGGTTCTTGAGTTTTAGGATTTTAGGGTTTTAGAGCTTGGGTTTCGATTAAAATAATTTTTAATAATTTTTAAGGTTTTAGGGTTTAGGATTTTATGGGTTCTCGGATTCTCGAGTTCTAGCGATCTTGGGTTTTAGAGTTTTAGGGTTTCGGGTTTCGTTTTTTGGGTTCAGGTTTCGATTAAAATAAATTTTCATAATTTTTAGGGTTTAGGATTTTACGAGTTCTCAAGTTCTCGAGTTTTAGGAATCTAAGTTTTAGGGTTTTGGGTTCGGGTTTCGATTACAATAATTTTTAATAATTTTATGGTTTAGGGTTTAGGATTTGATGGGTGCTCGGTTTCTAGGGATCTTAGGTTTTAGGGTTTTATGATTTTAGGGTTCGGGTTCGGGTTCGGGTTTCGGTTTAAATAATTTTTAATAATTTTTAGGGTTTAGGGTTTTATGGATTCTCTGGTTCTCGAGTTTTAGGGAACTCAGGTTTTAGGGTTTCGGGTTTTGATTAAAATAAATTTTAATAATTTTTAGGGTTTAGGATTTAGGATTTAGCATTTTTGTATTCTCATGTTCTTGGGTTCTAGGGATCTCAGGTTTTAGGGTTTTAGGGTTTCGAGTTTCGGGTTTAGGGTTTCGATGAAAATAATTTTTAATAATTTTTGGGGTTTAGGGTTTTGATTTCTGGTTTTAGGGTTTCGGTTTTCGATTTTTAGGTTTTGGGTTTCGATTAACATAATTTTTAATAATTTTTAGGGTTTAGGATTTTGGGTTTTAGGATTTTAGGTTTTAGGGTTTAGGGTTTAGGATTTAGGATTTAGGATTTAGAGTTTTAGGGTTTTATGGGTTCTCGGCTTTTAGGGTTTTATGGTTTAAGGTTTCGAATTTTGGGTTTCGGTTAAAATAATTTTTAGGTATGATGATTTTCTATCTAAATTGGTGTTGTTTTATTGAAGAGGATTTTGAGTACTTTGCTTTAAGATTTATCAAAATAGAGTGTACAAAATTTATCAAAACAGAGCATACGAAATTAGTCAACATATAACATACAACATTAAAAAATTTACAAAACAGAGCATGCAAGTTTGTCAAAATAGAGCATACGAAATTGAAGTCAATAGGTTTTAAGATTTCTCTTAGAACATAATAGCTTAGGTGAACTCATATGCGTAGGCTACAATTGTGTTCTACTACATTACTGAATTAATCTGAGATTGTTTAGCTATATCTGACAGAATTGAATTGTTTGGCGAAGATTTTATAGGTGAACAGAAAATGGAGATTACAAATGTTATGGAGTATGAGGCCCTTGCCAAAGAAATACTGCCTAAGATGGTATATGATCTATTGCAGATGACCCGTGGACTCTCCAAGAGAACCAAAATGATTTTTAAGGATCTTGTGAGTTATTCAAGTTTATGTTAATCTCCTTATGGGGAAGTCCCATGTTTTTCCAATTCTAACTTCACTGCCACTATCTTTAGAAATATACGATTGCAATACAAATGATAGAGCATTTTTCTTTATATATATACTTCTTTTCCTTTCCTATGAAATCTCTATTTCGATGAAGTCTCAGTTCCAACTTTCGATTCTTAAACCATATTATTCGCATGCAATAGATTTCGGCGGCGAATTCTTGTTGATATTAGCAGCATTGATACCACTGCTACTCAAAGCATACAAAATTTGTCAACATACAACATTCAAAAATTTACAAAATTTAGAATAAAATACAACATTCAGAAACACCAATTTATCAAAATCAGAAAATATCAAAACAAAGCACGCACGAAATTTACAAAAGATTGGGAAAAATCACAATCAAATTGTAATTGGGTTGAGGAAAGAAAGTCCTAAATCGGTTGATGGATTGAAGAAGGAAAGCAAGGAGACAATGGCGACTGATGCGAGTAGATGATGGCAACTGAAGCGAGAACTCTTCCTAACCAGCTTCCAAGGGAGGCAATGATGCCGAAGGAGGGGGAGATTCAAGCAGCGGAGTTAGAGCAACGAGGAGGAAAAGAGTCAGTTTTTACAGCGGAGTTATAGCGATTTCTGGAGTTGAGGTTTTTTTTTTTTGTTTTTTTTGATAGAATTGAGAAGGGAAAGGAAGAACACGACTCTTTTTTTTTTTTTTTTTAATTCTTTCACTGTCATCGCATTCTAGGAATGCAATAATGTTAAAAAAATGTTGCATTATGAGAATGCATGGGATTTGTTCCTCGAAGATAGAGTGAGGACCCGTCGTATTTCAGTAATATGCTGAATTAAAATCCCAATGTATTCAGACAATGCGATTGATTTATTTGTATCATTCTTTCTATAATTATATTCAAAATAGGTTTTTTTTAAAGGACATCTATTTTGGTCAAAAAACTCAATTAACACGCAAGATTCCTACTCCTAGGCATAGGATTTTTCAGGTCAACCCCTGACGTGTACAAAGAAATTTCTCATTTTTGCTGGTTCGTGACAAAGTTCAGAGCAAGCTATTTTAATTTGTCGGTCATATTCGATAAGGTTCTGATTAATATCCTTCTATCGCAACCTGTCTTTAATGTTTTTTTCCACATAAATTATGGATCCACACTGAAATTTTTGCGGGAGCAGGACATTGTACAGGACTACACGGGCAGAGGAAATTCACAAAGACCTGCAAGTGGTGGTGATTGACTCTGATTAGATGGCGACTTTAATGTATACAATGACTTCTTTCAACTTTTGGAAAGTTTGGAAGTGAAAGCCAATGGGGTTTTGGCGTATAGAAAGGTTCGTCAATTAGGATTTGCCTTCTTCTCAAGGGCAAAAAGGCAACTCACATGTAAGAGAAAACCAAACCCTGCACAGCACAAATCTTTGACAGTCGTGCTATATTTAGTCAGCTATTTGCTCTCTGTAAATTCAAAGCGTTGGTCATTGTGAACTCAATGAATGCTTATTCTCAAGCTCTTCTCAAAGCAAATCGAACCCAAGACCTCCCTTTGAGGCCTGCTGCCAACTAAGCAGTCTGAGGTTGCGCCCTCTCATCAGGTGAGCTCTAGGCAAAGTCATCCCCTCTCAGTGAGTCCACTTTCCACATGGCATTATGATCTTTAAGCAGTGCTGTCGTTAGCCGTGGACTAGTAAAGTGGACTGACCATGAAAGACACGAAAACCAATCAGCTTTTGCAGAGTGTAATCAACCATTTGAATTCAAATGGAAGATGCAGTTTGTCTAATGAGTAACGGACATTTCTTCTTGATGCCTAACTTTTGAGTTTCCTGCACTCCCCAAGACAAGTTATTAAATATATTAAAATAATATGAGAGATGGAAAAAATTAAAATTTTATTTAAGTAAAAAGATAATGAATTAATCATAATAACAATATAAGATATTTATTTATAAATTATTAAACTATTAAAAAATTAACAAATAGAATCCTACTTTATCTTTATATATCGAATTCTAATATTATGAAATCATAATATGATAATACCTTCTAACAAAATATAGCATTCTCATTCCATCTCAAGGTGCAGCTTGACCAAATTTCGCCTTCCTAATTTCAAGACTTCTAGAAAACCAAGATAAGCCATAACAGATGGGTTTTTATTTCCATAGCAAATGGAATTTCACAAATTTGCACAACCATTGTACTGCCGATACTGCAAACAGAAGATTTTAATATCATTTGGTTGTTTTGGGGASATGAATCAGCAAGAACTTAAAAATCTATYGCGATATACATATTAGAAAATARGAAGGACTATTTTGATCGCTTGAGTTCTGATTCTGTACAGGTCTTCTTCCCTTCAAAGTTGACAACGATTTTAGCYAGTTCATTCAACTCCARGGAGAATTGGAAGATCTCAMAGAGAAGCAAGCCACATCCTATTYTATTTGCTATTTCCTAGCTTGGACCAAAGTTTTCAAACATCCATTTGTTGTATAGTAGAGACTCTAGAGGAGTTGGGGCATAGACATGCTTATGAGTTTTCTTGCATAATTCCTGTAACATAAACTCATGTGAACAAGTACTCTGAAAGAGAAGGGTAAAAGAAATATAGAAATATATGTCTGTATACCTGGATTTCAAGTTGTTCTGAATTCTGYGCTTCTGGTCCATTTTATCTCTTTGCAATGTCATCTTTCTTCACAGTAAAATCCCAAATATCCCCATATTTTTCATTGAAATCCCATATGTCCATGGTGTTATAATCAGATATTAACTTGTCTCGAGCTCCTCTTTCCATATTGTAAATTTGAGGTTCGAAGTTGTGGGCTTCACTTGGCTTATCCATTTCAATAACACAAAATACTACAGTAAACACAGCTGCTCCAATGTACAAGTACTCTCCCTGCAGGTCAAGGATGAAAAGAAGCATTTCAGTCAAATGTTGGCAGAAGTATAGCTGTTTTTCTGGAATTCTACACAATAATGGATCAGTTTTTCGTCTTTCATAAAGGCAAATTATGGTTACATCACCGGAACATTGAAGTACATCCCGGCGCAAATTGCAGGAAGGAAGAGCCAAGAGATAAGACCTGCTCCAAAAAAGAAATGAGATTTGAAAAAAAAAAATTATGATCTAAAACGACTACATACATTCTACTGAAAAATGGCTGTTTACAACTTTTCGTACCCTGGAATCCTGTAGGAGGTCCTATAGCTGCATAATCTTCTGCAATCGAACCCCAAAATGTTCCTGGAATGCAGACATTATATAAAGAATTGTTATGTTTCCGTAGTGTTTTCAGCTAAGTAATGCTTCTCATCAGCCTTATAGACTTTACTACTTGGATCACTTTGTATCCTATTATAATTGTTTTCATTTCTTTTTCCACTCTGAACAACAAAAACTCCTGTATTCTAACACATAGGAACTTTCCTCAGATATCCTGAAAACAATTTCACTTGGGCAGATATTGATAAAGAAAACAAAACTCGATCAAGAGATTAATCTAAGGGACAAATGACAGAGTATCTTAGCTAGATGAAGACGCAAGCCTATTGAGACCTTCAAAAAGTTTTCACAAAATCTATGGGAATACTACTTTCCCACAAAATAACTCCTAAAAGTTCATAATCTCACAAGTACTTTGCAAAATAATGTTGTTTTCAAGCTTCAGAAACGTTTATGAAGCATATGGAACTCATGAAGGGTAATTATCCAAGCTGATGATACAATCAACCAGGTAGACATGCAATTGAATCAAGGAATCAAACAATTGAAGATCAATTGCTACAAATATAAAAGTAACTCTTTCCTTTCCTCTTGGAAGAATATTTAGTTCTTCTAAACTCCTATCACTATTGGAAAAACCCACTCATAGGAAAGTTCTCACTATTCCTCATATTCAAAAAGTTTGATTTTGCCCTTGAAGATTGTCCTTTGAAACCAAATTTCATTCACCTGGTGGTTATCACTACCCGATAAGCAATTTTGTGTACTAATTAAGTAAACCATACTCAGGAGAATCGACAAAAGAGCCAATTCAAGAGAATATACCTTTCTTATCACCTTCATGATAAGTGTGGTGTCCATCATAATATCCGTACACAAAGTCTTCCTGCAACCATAGACAAAAATAACTCAAAACTGCCTATTTCTCAAACCCATGGACCCATGAACTTTAAGACATACTGAATCAACGCCATTAGTTCTCCAGCGATCCACTGGGTCTTCATTAAGGTCAGGCTCTATCTCAGACAAACCAGCTGCATACCACCTAGTTGAGCTAGTCCTGCTATGTTTTGGACTAGTTCTTACAGAAATCGAACCTGGGCTGCTCTGAAATGAGGTTCTAAACTTAGTTTGACATGGTTCAGATTGGAAAGACCGAATCTTTGGGACTGAATAAGTAGAGAGTACTGAGAGTGACATTGAAGCCACCATTTCTGTTACTCCTGTTAAGCTTGCAGGATGAGTTTTTTTAGTTCTCTTGAAGATAAAATACATGTGAAGGTCCCTTCACAGAGTACCACATGCATCAAATCTTGAACATCTCTCTTATTCTTTTTTTGACATTTTTTCTTGTTAATTGGTTCTTAAAAAGTGATTACAAATGAATATTTGCATTGATCACAGATGGTCATCTGATTGATTTTTTGAATCTTTTTTCTAGGTGCAGACTTGTAGAGAACAGCATGTAAAATTTAGGATGGGGAACCTTTTTCCATCTTATCCAATATCCACCTTTGTTTTGGCAAAAGACAGGTACATGGATAAGGGGCCTGAAAACTCGTCTAACACTGCTTTGCCCGTGCAGCAATTATTGCGATCCTTAACTAAAATGTTGACATTCAATTTCTGTTAAATATGCAGGTAAGTGATAAAATATCATATAATTTAATGAATATTTTTATCTTTACAAGTGTTTATCGCAATAAATTGATTGGATTAAATATCCTAATATCGAAATGTGAAGAATGAAAAATACTAGTCTAAATATTGCGATAGAGTCACAAATTTTGATAAGAAATTTAAAAAAAGGAAAGTATCACCCATATCTAATTTCATAATTTGCAGGATTTTTTTAATATAATTTGAGATTTATTATCAATAGTTGAATTAATAAGTCCAAAGATGAAATTGGAAATTTTTCTATGTGAAAATTGGAAAAGGACATCGCCTTTAGCAGTTCCGTCATTTTTAGTTTTTTAGAAATTATTTACAAAAGTAAATATGAAATTAAATTGGAAAAAACTTATTACAGTGGTGTCATCCCCTAATGTGTTTTGACATTGTATTATTGATATTTTCTAACATTTAAAAAATATATATTTGTAGTGTGAAATTATAACAAATGTGGATAAAGCAGAATATGTAATTTTAAATTAATATTATTAATTTGTGATGATTAAGTAATATCAATAATATATATTCCTATTATTTCTTTATAAATATTATAATTGTAAAAAAATACGCTAATTTAAAAGATGATTAAATTGACTACTGTATTCTTTGTTATATTTTCAAATTTTGTTATGATATATAAAAATATTTCAGAATTTAAAAAATTAAGATGAGGAATCATTTTAAATTATGGGGAATAAAAATTAGTAATTAATATTATTAAATTAAAAAATAAATTACGAGATTAGATTGTACTATTATTACTTTTTATTTTATTTTTTATATTGATACGTGAACAGGAAGCTCACGGATTGTACATGTAGTGGTGGTATTCAAGAAAAGAAAGAATATCATAGGATGTCAAATCCATTATTATATGCCACCATGTCAACTTCCGCTGCTGCTCTCGGTCACTTGCAGTGGCACACTCGCCCCATTTCTCTTCTTCCTCTTTGCCACCATTGCCCATTCCTATTTATTCCTCTCTTACGCTCCTCTAAACTCTGTAAACCCTTTCCGTCAGGACTCTTTTCTCGGCCCAAGTAAGCATACTATTTATATCTCTCCGTGTGCATATGTTTTTGTTGTCAATTTTCGGCCGTTCCTACATATTACTGGTGTTCTTACTGATGCCTGGGGAGTTATCTTGCTGATTTCTGTTTGCTAGCTTCACATATTAATGCATTGGACCTGAATTTTATTGTAATTTGTCTTGGCTTGATAATGGAACCAACTTTCTTCCTTTTTCATTCTTCTATTTGAATCACATCACTTAGGAACTTATGAAATTGGGATTTCTTTGTTGAAAAATTGAGTCAATATTCTTGGAATTCTATAGATAAAAAGAAAAAAAAATTAATGGTCTGTGCGCAGTTAATTTTAGTGCCTAACTGTGCATCAGACTTCAAGAATTGTGTATAGTTTCGCGATAATCCAGAGAAGGAACAAGGGGGAGCAATACATTATCCCCGGATCGTACTTTAGTGTAAATGAAAGTCATATTTACTCGTGCTAAAACCTTAAATTCTAGCTCCGTCAGACTTCGTTTCTTCCTAGAGAAGAAAATGGGACAGACGGATTATATTGACTCTAAATAGATTAATAAATTGGAATATGGATCTTGTAACTTGATTAATGTTAGATTCTCTGATATGAAACAGATGGTATAAATGATGATCTTTTAGGCTTTGAACTTAGTTCTTTTTTTTTGCTTTTGACCCTTGCATACGCCGAAAGATATAACTTATCATTTCTGATTTGTTTCTGCTGTTTCACATTAGTCTGAAATCTTTGTGCAAGGCTGAGAATGAATTTTTTATCATTTTGTCTCACTCACTCTCTCTATCTCAAGATTGGACTTGCAAAAATATTTGCCCTAAGTTTCTGCTTGATATGTCGCTTGTGTTTGCTGTTAAATTCTCCAATATGATTGCTACTCAATTTAGACCCAATTTATGATTTAAATTTCATAATGCTGGTAAATGCCAGTAAAGTGTCTTCATATGCAAACAAATGGGTAACTATGCATACTTYCATGATATTGGTATTCCTTTAAATGTTATCAAGTTTTATCTGAAAAGTCTTATGTAGTTGCTCATCAGATCGACTAAGCTATTCTAGATTTAATTTTCACATTACAATATACTGGTAGTTGCATTATAGATCCATGCATTCCTTTTGCATAATAGTCCAGTGGTACTGGCAGGAAATGAGTACTGAAGCATTCAATATTGTTCAGTGGATGTAGTTTGACTTTTATTCCATTTGATTTGTATTAGAAGCTTTTCAAGCTGCTTGCAAATGGACGGTTCCGGAGGCAATTCCCTTCCAAAGATCCCAGTCAGTTTAGACCCTGCTTCTGAAAAAGAATATGCTTCTCAGTCAAAAATACTCCAAGAATTTATAGAAATTGCAACTATTGACAAGGCATGGACTTTTAGGTCCCCGAGTGGTATGAAAAGTTAGAAAAGGACCTGGAAATGGAGAACAAGTTAACTTTGTTCATTCATGATTTTTCATTTTGACTTTCTAGTTTATCATTCTTCCTGAGAACTGAGAGCTGAAACATTTTACTTTTGGACATTTTTTAATTCTATTGCAGGTAAAGGTTCCCAGGGGATTTTTGCAATTAGCCAACCAAATCTTTTGGCTAATGTACGGAGAAGATATATGTTATCCAGTCATATTTCAAAACAAAGTAGTGATTCAGTTAGCTTTGAGTGGGCCCGTTTCCCTGTTGAGATCACTGGTGTCTCAGTAATGGTTCCATCTCCATCAGGTTCAAAGCTTCTTGTTGTCCGAAACTCTGAAAATGATTCTCCGACTCGCTTTGAACTATGGGATCAGGGTAGCATGGAGAAGGAATTTCATATTCCCCATTCTGTTCATGGCTCAGTCTATGCAGATGGATGGTAACTTATTTTGATCATTCCTTGCTGGGTTATGTTTTCCTTATACTTTGATTTGATGACTGATAGTTGTCATAGATCTTGGTAGTCAGTAGTCAGTTAGCACTGCTGTGCAGTTTTGGATTGACAATGAACTCTTAGCTCTGCTCATGACAGGTTTGAGGGAATCTCTTGGAATTTTGATGAAACTCTTATTGCTTATGTTGCTGAGGAACCAGTTCCATGCAAGCCTACATTTACTGCTTTTGGTTACAAGAAGGCAGATGCTGCAGATAAGGATATCGTTAGCTGGAAAGCACAAGGAGATTGGGAGGAGGACTGGGGAGAAACCTATGCTGGAAAGAGGCAGCCTGCACTTTTTGTCATCAATACGAACAGGTTTCTTTTTAGCTCTATCTCTTTGCTTAATTTTGTGATGGGAGTGTATATCTGATTAAAACAAGTAATCTGAACTATAACTTTGTGTAGTGGAGAGGTCCGTGCTGTTGAGGGAATAGGGAGGTCAATCAGTGTTGGACAAGTTGTATGGGCTCCTCCATCTGAGCACTCCAGTCAATACCTGGTTTTTGTGGGGTGGCCATCAGAGACTCGAAAGCTGGGTATCAAATACTGCTATAATAGGCGTTGTGCTATATATGCAGTTAAAGCACCATTCTCTAAATCAGAAGCCAGTCATTCTGGGTATGTCCCTTGCTATGAGTGACAAGCTGATCGGATTTTTACCATTCAGGTTTCTCTAATCATTTGATAAAGATTAGAAGTATTGACCTTTTGCTCTTTCTGCATAGAGTATTGGTTTCCTCTGTCCTTAACGAAATTTTGGTTATCTTCAGAGATGAAGCAACTGAAGATGCATCCATTATTACTCTGACACAAAACATCAGCAGTGGGTTTTTTCCAAGATTCAGGTCAGTTAAATTTTAAATTGGTTGTGGTCAGTCTTAGTAATTATACTCAATTCCTTATACCCTCTCCCTTCCTTCTGCCGGCCCCCTCCTAAACATTATGAACCAAAGTAGATGAGTAACAGAAGAAAGACTCTAAACAAGAGAAGGAAAAGCAAAAAAAGAAAAACGGCAACAAGAGTTATTTCAAGATGCCTTTAACAAGAGTTATTTCAGTGGTTTTATTTAATAGCAAGTTGGGCAACTCTTATGTAATTCATAGAGTTTTTCATCCACTCCCTGAGCCAACAAGAGTACTGCTATGTATAAGTTGTTGGAAATATTCAAGAAAACACAAGAACTGAAGAACTAAATCTTATTTGTAATTGCTATGGATTACCAGTGGTTTCTTGTCTAGGATTAGCAAATTGGGAAACTCTTATGCAATGCATAGAGTTTCTAATACACTATGTGAGCCAACAATAGTACTGCTATGGATAAGTTGTTGGAGCTATTGTAAGAAACACAAGAAATGAAGAAGTAACTTTTATTACTGTGTTGTCAGCCCGGACGGAAAGTTTCTTGTCTTTTTATCTGCAAAGGCTGCTGTTGATTCTGGTGCACACAGTGCAACAAATTCTCTTCATAGAGTTGAATGGCCTGCTGATGGAAAGCCGTGCCCATCTGCCAAAATTGTTGATGTGGTATGCTTCTCTATCTCATCTTGAGAACCCTTGTGCGCACTCTTGGAACTAATGAAAAGATTTTCATTTTGAGTAACCTCTTCTTTTCTTGATTATAGATATCAAATTATATGGAAATTTCTCTGCAGTTTGAATTTATGGGGGAAATCGGGTCTAAATTTCTAGAAACCACACAATTATATAGCCAAAGGGAATAGGCTGTGCCTAAAACCATCCCAAACCCTGCTAATGTGGCTACTAAGCCGTTTTTCTTTCGTAAGCTCCTACAAAGATGAGAAACTGCGGATAAATTTGCTAACCAAGGGAACTCATATTGGCCAAAGTGGAAGAGAAAAAGATGGTAGGGAGATTTGACATGGTGCTCACTGAACCTCCATAACCTCTAACAAGTCGAGTCTTTTGTCGGTCATATATAACATCAAAACATAGAAAAACGGCTACAGAAACCAGTCCATGACTTGGCATCAGTAGAATACTACCTCCAATTCCCTGTATGTTTAATAAAGCCAAAGATTCCCCTCCCCCACTGATCGGAGTATGCTGATTATCCCCTGAACCATACGAGATAGTTATATATATATATATTTTTTTTTTGCATAAGGTTTCTCAATGCATGTTTTTTCATATGGTTGTGTGTCTGTGTACTGGTTGGCCTAGAATCCTTCGTTCTATCTCACGAATTCTTGATCTTTGGTGCCACTATTTAGAATTCCCGACCAAGTAAAGAGTCTGGTTCGAAGAAGGACCTTAYACTAAAGCTTTCCATGTCAAAGTCTAGTTGACAAAACCTAGTGGGAAAGAGATACATACTGACTGGTAGTGAAATCATACGGGGGGAGCAGATTTTGATGGTTGACAGACTAGTGAATACCATTCCATTCTTTCACTAGAATATGTTTATATTTTTTTGTGGGTGTATATATATATATATATATTTTTTTTTTTTTCTTTTTTGGTGTCTACACGTTTTAAGAGGATGACGAGACATTAAATCTGTAGGTTCCTGTCGTGATGTGTCCCGATGATGGATGTTTCCCAGGGATATACTGTATGAAGATATTCAGCAAACCGTGGCTTTCTGATGGATCTACAATAATTTTATCTTCTTACTGGGGTAGCACAGAGGCAATAATTTCGGTCAATGCGTTGAGGTATTTAAAACTAAATTTGTTTAATCTCAGTCAGTTTTAGTTGTCTAGTCTCTTGTACAGTTGATCATGTGCTTATTCATTTCAGTGGAGATGTATCACGAATCAGTCCTACTGACCCAACTTTTTCTTGGAATGCACTTGCACTTGATGGTGACAACATCATTGCTGGTATGAAACTCTTTTGTTTTGTTAACTGGCTTAATGTATTGATTTGGTGGTTATGTATTTCAAAGTTTTCTTAACCTAGGCAAGTCATTTGTTATGCTTCATTTTGAAGTATGTAGTAGTCCCGTCGATGTTCCTCAAATAAAGTACGGTTCTCAAAATGCATCCACATGGAGTTGGTTAGATGTCGCAAGTCCCATGTCAAGATGTTCAGAAAAGGTTATTCTTTTTCTTGCAAAATTTACTCCATGTCCAGATCATTTTAGCTGTTTTTTGGGTTGTGACATGACCTAATTTTCCAGTAAAGCAGTCCTCTCATCTTTTTGACAGGTCTACTCTTTGCTGTCATCTCGACATTGTAGTATACTGAAAATTCCTGTTGGAGATGTCTCAGAAAATCTTACAAAAGGTATAAATAGGGCCAGAATTTCTCCAGTTTTGCATTTTGGAATTTCTTCTAAGATCATTTGAACTTGAACTTCTATTACTATCCGACTAAGATTTACTTATTTTTGTGTAAGACATTATATTTGTTTGTTTTCTTGAGAGAGATTATTTGGTTATACCATGAAATCTCTGATATTGAAGGAATACTTTCTATTTAAGTGTACAGAAATTGACCTTGCCACATATATAAATACTCTACTTTTTCTTTTTCTTTTTCTTTTCTTTTCTTTTCTTGTCTTTTTTTTTTTTGGGGCTTTTTTTTTTGGGGTGGGGGTGGGTTTGTTGAGGTTCTTGCGAAAAGCATGGAATGAAATAACATATATCTTTTGGAAAATAAAATCATTGGTAGCGCTTTTAATTCGCTGCCTGAATCTTGGTAGTGTATTTAGATCAATGCTGCACATATACAAAAAGGCATACTTCCTGGTAAGCTGTTTCTAGACATCTCTGTAGGATTGAGGGCAAGCCAAATAAAATAATCAAAAGAAAGGGGGAAATAATTCACATTTTCAAGTTCTCTACGCTATTTATTTTATTTTTTTGGGTACTTATGTGAAAATATATATAAGGTGAAACCTGTAAATTTAGGCCAGTTCCTCTTTCTACAATTAAGCCGGAGCAATGATTCCATGATCATAGTGAACAAGACCACACACATCAGTTATCATTAATTGGTGAATACCTATTAGTCTTTTTACAAATATTAGGAGAAAATTTTAGTGCTTCAGTTCTGCTTCCTAGGCATCCCCTGAACACATCGCTGGTACACTATGGGTATTTTACTCAGAGAAGAATCCCATTCTGAGGTTACATAGTACTGCTCATTTAACTGACATTTGCTTATAGCTGCTAGCCACGTGCTAATGATGCTAAGACATCTTTGTACCTGTGTAGCAATGTTGATCACCGTATGGCTGGAAAGCTTGATGTTTGAACTCCTTTTGGTCGCCAAATAAAAGTGTGATTACACAATATGGATAGTTTATGGATTTTTAGAGTTATGACAGGGTTTTATTGTCTTTTTTGTTGTTTTTAAAAGGAAAACAAAGTTTGGTTTTTGTTTTACMCTCTAATCTTCATAAGATGTTTCTTCATTCTGGTGAATCTACCCCAGCTTCATCAGGGTCACAGAGGAGATAAGTCAAAACGATACAAGTTGTTAATGGGAAGTATAGGATGGTTCTGACTGATAGATGAATGAGAAATCAGTGGCAGCTTGTAACTGAAATTTTGTCATAAAGTAAGTCGGTAAAGCTAGATTTGAATACCTAGCAGAGGCATACCTCTACAGAACTGCATGGTTTTGTTGTTAACAGTCTTTCTGCCAGTACCAAAAGGTGCTTGTGTCTCTTTGTTTTTTTCACTTTCTAAAAATTACATTTGTGGATATCCTGTCATATAGTCCTCGTTAATCTTCTGAATTTCTATTTTGTTTTTTTACATGTTGATCATCTCAGGTGCCAGCAAACCATATGAAGCTATATTTGTTTCATCCAAGTCTAAGAGCAACATCTGTGATCCACTAATTGTAGTCCTTCATGGTGGTCCACATTCTGTCTGGCCATCAAGCTTTTCCAAGTCCTCAGCTTTCCTCTCCTCACTTGGTTACAGCTTGCTAATTGTAAATTATAGGTATTTTTAGTGAGCTATAACACTTTCTCTTTCTCATTAATGCATCTTGGTTTTGATGCCAATTTGGATAGTTTGCAGCAGTTATGCTCTATACTAAATTTTAATCTGACAAACAATATAAAAGATTTTGTGACTAAGAGTTAAACACTTAAACTGGTTCCTTTTGCTTTCATTTTGGATAGAATTTCATTATTTGGAGCATCATCTAATATGATAATATCTCAGAGGCTCTCTGGGTTTTGGGGAGGAAGCTTTGCAATCTCTTCCAGGCAAAATTGGCTCCCAGGTGCGCATTTCTTGGTCCAACGAAATTTTCTTTCTCGGAGTATTATCTGTTTTTCATGTAACTTAAACTTGATGAGGTATTTTCTTGGGCCTAATCTTGCACTAGTTGGCAGGATGTTAGTGATGTACTTGCTGCTATTGATCATGCCATTGACAAGGGACTTGCAGATCCCTCAAAAATAGCTGTCCTTGGTGGTTCACATGGTGGATTTTTGACAACACACTTGATTGGACAGGTTCAATGTTCTGCAAGAATTTTAAGCTTTTGTCAACCATTTTGTGTTTGACTGCAAGGAAAAGTCTTTTACTGAGCTGAGTGTAACCCTCCCTTACATGAACCTGTCCCTGTCAGTGTAGTTCTGTGAGGGAAGTTATTCTTACTTTTCCCACTTGGTGCTACCGAAACCTTCCCAATCTGTAAGACAATGTACAAGGACAGTAATAGGTTGGCTACTGATGTGAGTAAGCCTGGCCTACGCAACCTAGCAATGGTATCACTTTACTCAACGAGGCACATGAACCCAGTCTGCCCAATTATTCCTGAAAATTTCTGATTATATCTGGGCTGCCATTGGGTAATTGCAACTATTCATAATTAAAGACCAAAACACTTGATAAAGTTAGGTAGCATCAGTGGCAAACTAGGAATATCATGAGGCACACTAAGTAACAAACTTAGTTTTGCTTTTGACGTTGGTCAGATCCAATTCCTGCTCATAGTAGAGAATCCCAGTTCCATACTCTGTTGTTGTTGTTGTTGTTGTTTTTTCTTTTTCCCCCTTCTTTCTTCTCTCCTGTTGTTTTGAAGCTCCAAATCTCTTTTTGTTCCCTCTCCTGGCCCCATCTCCTCAAAAACGAGGAGAAAAGCGCCAAAGACATTCACACATCTCTCTTTCTCACTACAGTAGATGTATCTTTCATATGCTTCTTTTCAAGAGATGTGCCATTTATCCTGCTGATGCTCATCTTCCTAGTTCTATGGTAGAGCCACACCAGATTAAATAACAATCTGTTAGTTCTATATAATTTGATTTTTAAAAATGAAGGTACTACTCAAATACCCCTGGTTACTTGGTTTTGACCCACTGCCCTCCTTGATCATGTGCAATGGGCTTTATGTTACGAGGACTTGGTACTTAATATATTACAACAAGAACTTGGTTATTTAGTTACGTAGCCTTGGACAGATACTTTAGATGAATTTTACAATTTCTTTCCCTGGATACAGGCACCGGACAAATTTGCTGCTGCAGCTGCAAGAAATCCTGTCTGCAACCTGGCTTTGATGGTTGGTGTAACTGATATCCCTGATTGGTGTTATGTGGAGGCATATGGAAGTGATGGGATTTCTATGTTCGCAGAAGCGCCTTCCGCTGAGCATCTCAACTTGTTTTTCAACAAGTCCCCAATTTCACATGTAGCCAAGGTATGTTTTCTTAAAGATATGTCAGTACTCTGTTGAAGTATTAGTGGCACATGTTGATTTTTCTATAAATCGTTATGATTTGTAATAGTAAACGAACATTGGAATTATTACTATATGCCATTTAATAAAAATCTGGTAGTTGTTCCATGTTTGATGATTGTACAATAATATATGCGGAGCATGTGCATTGGAGTTAACTATTTTTGTATCTTTAATAATCTTGCAGGTTAAAACCCCAACCTTGTTCCTTTTAGGAGCTAAGGACCTTCGCGTACCAGTTTCAAATGGAATACAAGTAAGGGCTTAGATCATCTTCTACTACCATATGATATTCTTGCTAGGACGAATGCATTTCAACATGGAATGGACTCATTTGCAAATAGATATAACAATAACATGTTTATGCATGTCTACCATTGGGGGTCTATAGATTTACCTGCTTCTACAGTGTTTTTTTTTGCAGGAATTAGTAATAATTAACCTACTATACTATGTTAGGAGACACTTGTCCTATCCAAATTGCTCAAGCTATCTCAACATCAGCCCAATAGAGAGTGTACATATTCTTTGACGAGTGTGAGCAATGGAAAGATACTTCTAGTGATTCACATAAGCATCTAAGAGGCAAACTGTGGGAAGATCAGAAAAATATGAACTATAGTGCTAAATGAACCCATTTGCTTTAGTCTCCYGACYGTAGCAAATACTGTTTATTCCTCCTCCTTTTTAGCTTGTGCCTCTTTCATAAAAGGACTATGAATTTCTGATTCTATTGGCACAAAAATTCAAAATGAACTTTAACTATCATTCAGAATATTTCCAGACTGAATGTAAAAGACAATTGTATTCCTTACTTGCAGTGGTACTTCTAGCACACGTGCTGCTCTCATCTTTCTTCCTGAACACCATCATGTCTWGAAATTTCTTTGTTTCGATTTCTTGGAATGATCTTGTCTTGATACTAATGCTGTTCGCATCAATAAATGCAGTATGCACGGGCACTTAAAGAGAAAGGGGGTAAAGTTAAGTTAATTGTGTTTCCAGAAGATGTACATGGAATTGAGAGGTGAGATAACTCCTGATTCGAGTATCTTGTAGTCCATACCTTTTTCTAACTAAATCTCTCACTTTCTATTGGCGTTTGATACCCATGTTTCTTTTGCAGACCGCAATCTGACTTTGAGAGCTTTCTTAATATTGGAGTTTGGTTTAAGAAGTACTGCAGTTAAATGGTCAAATGTTTCTCTATTCTGGCATAGCCATGCTGATATATTTTGATGGAAAGTTCTAAATAGCTGATTTCACCTTTCTCCGCAGCATTCAACATTTGGGATAGGAAAGGACCAACTGTAATTCTGTCTGGTGCATTTCATATTTACCAGGCAGTGAATCCTACTTCCCTTTTCTTATTTCTTGAAATATTTGAAACTTGTAAATTGATGGGGAAAAGAAGTTTATTTACATGAAATGGAGATAACATTGGTCTCCTTGTACTCCAGCCAGTTGCTGGTACTTGAAATTTCGACTCCGAATCAAGGAGGGTGTTGATGTTCCACAGCTCTTTCCCTTTTTATCTTCTGGATTGAGGACTTACACACTATTACCTAACAGGATACCTTTTCATTCTAAATTAACTTCTCATTTAATGAATTTATAGCATTTAGACAAAAGTAATTTTCACTTCCTCCAAATTCAAATGATTCGGGAGTGTTATCAATTTCGTTCAAATAATTTAATCCATCCCTCATCGAACTTAAGAAGTCTCTTAATCGATTAAGATTTTGTTTGCATAAACTATTGTCGCGACCTTTATAAATATAAATTTTCCTAATGCAGTTCATGAATTCAAAGGTAAGCATTCTGCCTTAATGGATATCCTTTTTGAGCGAATTGAAATTAGAGTTAGCCATTCCTTCTGCATTACTTCACAACATTTTCAAAGCAAATTCTCAACCCCAATTAACAAATTTCAGATTATGCAAAATGTTTAACAAGATCCCATTTGCAAATCAATGGACTCAATCATTCAGCAGTCAGATTAAAGAAGATAACGAAGACAAGCAAACATAAAATAAGGAAACTGCTTGTATTAGCACCACTCTTTAGACTTATCTATGATTAGAAAATATACTAATGAAATCTATTTGATAATATAATTTAATAATTAAAATTGAATAATTAATAGCTTCTTAGATCTCATTAGATAAAGTGATTTATAATATAATTTGAAATATTTTAATATTTAAATTTTTTAATTCTTTTATGAATTATTTTAACGGTGATTAATATTGAACTGATTTGTTTAATAATTCATACTTCAATTTCAGATTTCAGTTTAAATTAATAATACTGAATATCATTTGTCATCTTATAAAAAGAGATTCTCTTAAAACATAAGGAATAGTTTAAAATATAAAACATAAAATTTGAATTAAATATACTTTCTCGTTCAATTATTAGCTCAATTTTCAAGAGTTTTTTTTAAAATTTAAAACATAAAATTCAAATTAGATATACTTTCTTGCTCAATTGTATCGCTATACTTGCTTCAGATGATCTTTGAGAGGAGGCCTGTTATGAGTTTAGATCAAAATAACTCAGTTTTCATAAACTGATATTCAATTGGCCTAGATTTTTTTTTTTTTTTTTTTTTGGAGGGGGTGTTTAGCTTTGACATTAACGCCACTTGGAGTGATGCTTCTATGAAACAAAGACGTCCCTAAAAGAGGCGTCTTTACTGTAGCAGAGGTTTTCCTTTAGATTTAAAGGCATCAGTACAAGGGACGTCTTTATTTAGACAAATGCGTCACTTATATTGGCGCTTTCAACCAAAATTAAACATCACAAAGGTGCATTTTACACTATATAGATGTATTTTTTTATATGATGTTGAAATTAGCCTAAGATATTCCCAACCTCTATGTTACAGCATTCTAAAACATAGAAAGAAGGAAAAATACTGACAACATTCATTTCATTCAATAAATACCAATTGATATTCACTTTAAAATCTATAAAATAATATCGAATAACATAATAATGTCTAAAAGAATAGTTTATGTTTGTAACATAGGCATAAAAGAAACATAGGCATGAAAATGACTTTCAATAGTCACAAAATAAGCATGTTCATGCAAAACAACTATGTTAAATACAACCAAATCATCAATTAAGTCATTGATTCATCCTCACGATGTCCCGAACAATTTCTTCTATTATGACCAGCTCTTTGATAATTTTCACATCTTCGAGGAGAATCGGGATGTTGATAGTCTGCATCACTTCTAATCCTTGTACTTTGAACACGACTCCTCGAATTTCCCTTCATATTCGGTTTATAGTGAATACGATTAAAAAGAGACGGTCTCCAAAACAAATAATGTGGAACTGGTTAGAAATTTTCAATATATGCTTTCCGATATCGTTCCTTCGAATACACTTCATGAATAAGCTTACCTGCTTGTCAACCCTGATGATGGCACACAGCAAAAGCATGAGAACAAGGAATCCCAAATATAGACCACTTATGACAACTGAACCATTTTTCACTCATCTTAACGGTGTAGATTTTGTCACGCCTTCCATCTCCACTAGTATAGATTTTACACTGAACAAGTCAAGTTGAGAATTATATTACACCACCGTATGTGTAAGAAATTTATTTTCATTGTAAGAAAATTTCCTCCATATCCTAGGAGCAAAAAGATGTCTATTATGAGTCGCTTATTCATGGTGATCTGAAATATACTTCATAAGTTTGACAATTGTCAATTCCACCAATGTTTTGATCGGCAAAGAATGTCATTTCTTCAAAAGCACTGTTCAATGATTCAAACAAGTTAGTTGTCAAGCATCCATGCTTGTATCCGTTATCATATGAAAGTGTTCATATTTCATGATTAGTTGCATTCAATAAATCAAATGTAGCTTGATTCTGACTCTTAATCTCATCCATAATTGCATTGAACTTCCCTTGATTAGGCTCTACCCCTGCACTGTACATAAAATTAGACAAGTCTCTATTCTTAAATTTTACATAGACAGTGGCTTTGATGTGACGCAAATAATATCTATGTACTGCTAATTGTGGCCGCTACTCTCTCAATTAGTGCACTGTTTGAAATATAAACTTGTGATTGCTTGAAATCAAACTTACTTCTCTCTGTCCAACCACATGACGTCTCAATAATAGCAAAAATCACCCCCAACTAGCAGATGACTCTTCATTTACAATTGCAAAGGCTATGGGAAATACATAATTGTTTGCATCATATGTGCTAGCAATTAAAAGAACCCCTTGATATGCACATCTCAAACATGTACAATTAACAGAAATGACAGGTCGATAGTACTCGAACCGTCTATAGATGGTCGAAAAGCCCAAAATAACCATTCAAAATTTTTCACGTCATCGGTGCTCCTCGGGTGGTGTTTCCATCTAATAATTGTTTCTTGGTCAAAATCTTGCAAAGCTTGCATATATGCAGGAAGAATTTGAAATGTTCACAATCTCCATAAACTATTTCTATGGCCAACTTTCGGGCGTTCCACCCCTTCTTGTAAGAGCAACCATATCCGAACAACTTTTGAACTGCAACGACAATAACACTAACATGTATTTCTAGATTATCAGAAATAAGGTGGGTAATGTGTGTAGCAATGTATGCAACCCCCAAATTTGGATGGTTGTTGTTCGCTATTTGGACAAAATAAGTATGTTTTCCACCGAAAACTATCACCTCACACTAATGATGAGTGTTCCTTGGAATGATATGGATATACCAAGTACATGAAGATCCGTCCATTGAACTTTTACATTTAGCCCTCCATAATGATGTAGTGTTCACTGCAACGACATACTCTCTACCTTGTTTAATGTACCGACGAATTGCATGAATAGCCTATTTCTTGTTATCAAATCTTATGTGAATTCGGAGGTTGGTGTTTGTTTCAAACCAATGATTTACCCTGAATTTACTTCGATTAACTTCCAATTGCTCACCTGATCCCATATCCTAAAATCAACTGTAAGTTTCAAAAGCACTCCAAGTGTGGGATGCCTCATCTATGTTAGATGTTGGATTTGAGGGAGTGTTAGATGGTGGAATCTGCATAGTCGGTTCCTTTTTTGTCTCGAGGATGTCCTCCAAGTGATCAGAATCTGGGTATCTATCACAGTCCGATGTGTCCTCTAATGCATCTATCGCAASTTTGGGCTTTACATCGATTGGTTGACTTGAAACTAAGTTTACCATCTCAGTTACATGATGCATAGCTAGATCACTAGGAAACTCCTAGGTGGTCAATTGTGGGATGAACTGATGATTTGAAGACATATTTTTCTGAGTCACACCCATAAATGCAGACAATATATTGCTGCTTGTAGATGACTAGATTTAATCATCGAACTATGGAAAAATGGGGACATGTGCTAAAGTACTTGCGCCTGGGTTTCGGAATATGAAATATTGTCCAACATTTAGATTCCGATCATTTCCCATTAGGTATGATGTATACTCCTCCATATTGGCCCAATTAATCGAAGGATCTACAACATTAGTTGTAATATATAAAAATGAAGTTATTGTAAGATAATTTATAATAAGATAATTTATAAACATCAAATGACTATGTTAAAAATGATTCCTATAATATTTACCTGCAATATCCTGTTATTCATCCAGATAATCTGGAGTATCATCATTAGATACAATATTCTTCGTTTGTACTTGTATACATGTTCCCAATGATAATTGCTTGGTAAGTTYCATATGAGGTCTATGTCTTTATCATCATTTAGTTCATAAATTTCCCAYTGAACTTCCACTCTCGATCCATACATAGTAGACAATCTTAGATTCAACTTTAACTACACCCTATTGTTGTCAAACTTTTGTGTACACAATTTTTTCGCATCAATTCACCATGAGTTATACATCGTCTAACTGTCCAGTGTTTTTTAACATCACCATCAAGATATTGTCCTTGTACATCACGCTTAATCTCACAATCATAAAAAAATTAATTTTATTTGAAATTCTTCCAACATAAATATAAACTATAAAAAATAGATGAAGAAAAATACATAAGGAATAATTTACATCCAAACATATGAAACCAAATCTAGTTTTTTGGGTAGAATAATTTATTGGGTTTGTTATGGAGTTAGGAATGGCATAAATACCAATTTCGCATGTTTTCCGTTCGCGAGGTGCTTCGAGATGTATTTGTGAATGATTTCAAATGAGTTTCTACAAAACAAAAACTCATTTAGATCAAGAATATCAACTTGAAAATGGAAAGATTTCTACAAGTTATATGCAATTGCTTGAAAAATGCCACCTCAAGTGACACTTTTGATAAATATTAGCGGAAGTGCCATTTCATTGAATTTGTTTACCCAAGCATTACTGATAAAAAAATCAACATGCACACAATAACTCCCAATACAAATAAAAGAATGTCTATAGTAAATTTGACAAGGGAAATACATAACATAATCTTCAAAACATTAATGCCCAAAAAACTTAATTTACAAAATAATTTTTTACATACATAACATAAAGTATGCATATAATAAATTTCAATTAGAAGATAAGAACGCAAGTCATATCTGCATCATGTCCCGGAAGTATAACGAATTGTAGGGCGTCTGACTCGCCTAGGCCTCTCATTAGGCTTCTACTGGTCTCCAACTATCGCGTCACCTCTCCGAGGTCTCCTCCTAAAAACTCGTAGATGCTCATCTGGCTGGCTAATATCGGTCCCAACAGACCCATCTGCATGAGTGACATACTCCTCTGGCTGAGTATATAATCGTGCAATTAGATCGCCAGCGTAACACTTTTCATCATCTCGAACAGTGTCTGATGTTCTGGCACTATGCAAGATCTGAATGCAGACCTCACGGATGAAATAAAAAATGGACTTTGAATGGGGATCAGCGTATGCAATATAGAATCAACCAACTCCTGAATGCATGTTAAACCTAAMYKMTGMMAATAATAGAAAAATAGAAAAATTAAGGAATGACAAAATGAATATCAAGTATTGAATTTAAAAGTATAAGCAGTAACTCACAACAAACTGCATAACTGCTTCTGTCCCCTGAAATTCATCAAGTGCCCTAACCCTATGCTGAGGATTACTAATAACAAGGCGGGTAATCTGAAAGTACCAATCTCGATAGTTTGGGCGCATGTACATAGCTGTGGGCATGATATTAGCACTGACTACGCGGTCACCATGGGCATCCCACTCTCGGATATACTCTACATGCTTATTGTTCCAAAAAATCATTGTATTACCTCTCAAGCCTGTGACATGTAGTTCCGTAGTATAACATGATTTGCGAAATGGAATCCCTACTCTATGCCAAACTGTCGGAATACTCGAGATAGTCGATAGTGCTCGACAATCTCCCAGCATATGAATGGGACTTCAGCGAGCCAAATGTAGTACCCGAATACATAATCCTGAGGAATTCTTGGGATCACATCATTGTACGGGGTCCAGACAAACTGCTAAAAGATTAATAGTTAAAAAAATATCAAACTTTTTATTGAATTAAATGGGAAAAATGAACTTATTATAAAAATTAAGGAACTCTTGAAAATTAAGCAATACTTACGATATCCGGTCTCATCGAATCTAACTGATCTGATTAGTGACTAATGTGGGGGCAGTCGATGAAGATCAAAGCGTACTGCCCATCGTGCCGCATAGGGAGAATCGGGAAGAATCTTGACTCTTGCAGCGTCTCTCGGCATAGGGCATACTACAAGAATATGCTTCTACACCCACAACTATTGAACACATAAAACATAAATTTTATTGTTATTTAACTAATATATGCAATGACTATACTATATAAAGGGACAAAATGACTCATAAGGTACAAACTTGAATAAGGATAGAGGGATCACACATCTCTCGAAACTGTGCAATGGAAGCCGTGTACATGCAGCGATACAAATAGGCCAAAACGGCGGATCCCCAACTCAAATTTCCCGAACAACATAAGTCCTCAAGCAATAGTAAATAACGAAGATCAATCTTGTTTTCAGAGTGATTTGCAAAAAACATACCACCCATGAGATACAAGATCAAGCAACGAGCCCGCCTCGCATAAGTAACATCATTCGCATCATCATCCAAGGGCCTTATAAATTCTTCCTCAAGAGCCAGTAACATAATACGATTCCCCCTGATATGGGAAATTGTGGGTCTAAATCCTAATGAGGTCTCGCAATAACTCTGCCATTGCTCTATGCCTCGATCATATCGATCGCCCATAATAGTGTCGCCATCAATGGGCAAATCCCCTAATACTGCCACATCCTATAGAATGATAGTAGCCTTCCCGCAAGTGAGATGGAATATATATGTCTCTGGTCCCCATCTCTCAACTATCGTTGTCACGAGTGCATGATCAACCTCAATACAATGACATTGGGCAATTTCGTCGAATCTTGCGATGTCTATAAACTCTCTCATTTTATGTGGCGCCACATCGTACCCCTTGCAAAAATTCTCATCTTGTTTTCTAACTTCTAATGCTTTCTCGGCATAAACTCTATCATCCCATACAAGAGCTGATTTATGATATGCCTGTCTTGTCAAGACAATAGCGTCTATTGGACTCGGATGAACATCGACATGTACGCCCCCGTGCTCCATCTAAAATATAAGAATATTAAAAATTTTAAACAAGTTTAACATAATTTTCCCTATAAATAGAACATTTATCAGGCTCAAAAAGGCCACGTCCATTAAACAAATTCCATTCTCCATCAAATTTAACGTTCAAAATATCAATAATAATATATATTAGATATTTGATCCACCACCACCARTCAAACTCTCGAATTATGATTCTCTATTCTAACATGGTAATAATAAAAACTTTATCATTCAAGTGTAGGAAATAATCGAATTATAGGAACACCTTGCACTCAACTATTACTAACAAAATTCAACTATAAGTACAGAAGGAAATATGAATTTGATTATACGAATAGTTTAACTATATGAACAGTACGAACAGTAGTAACTATATGAACATTATTAGCTTCATGAACAGTATTAACTATACGAATATTATTTAACTATATGAACAATATGAACAATACGAATAGTAATAACTATACAAACAGTATTAATTTTATGAACAATATTAACTAATATGAACAATATTTACTAAATGAACTATATGAAGAGTATTAACTATCCGAACAATATGAACTATGTGAACAGTATTAAATAGGGCATATAAATTTAGCAATATATACATACTTTTTATATCAGGTCTGGTCTCCAAATGCTTTCTACCTTTTTTTTTTAATTATTAAAAATGTTAGATCATGTTTTATCAAACTTATTGGTGAAGAAAAAAAATAAAAAAACTAGATTTAGCATGCCTCTAAATATGGATCCGTGGAGAAATAATTAATAGCAATCTTGTCTTTCTTATCTCTTTACAATTTAGATACTACCATACTACCGATATATCATAAATGATCGGTCGAAAAACTTTGAATTTTTTTCAACATTTACATATAATTAATTTTAAAGTTTATCGAAATGCCTTTTATTATTAATTTATTTTTGATTTTCGGATGAGAAAATCATATTTAAAATTGGTATATAGATAAAACCTATCATAGGAGTTGATGGATCTAAAGTTTATAATAATAGTTCGCTACCAATAAGATTAAGCCACAGCATTCTCCCCTAGCGTGAAGAAACGAATGCATCTGCATCAAAATATATGATATATATATTATATATAATCATCTAAATTAAAATATAATATTACTAATCATCTAAATTAAAATATAATATTACTAATTAATTTAAGTTCTTCAACTTAACATTCGAGGTGGCACACTGGCATGTGAAGAAATTAAATAATTTTTAAAATATTATTAATTCATCAAAAGACTTGAAAGAGATGTGAATGATCTAATCGATACAATATCTATGTATTTCAGCAGTCTTGATGTAGTAAATTTAAGAAGTCTTCTTCAACAACTGGGGACTACCCCAACCCACCTGCCGCGGTTCTTTTCTGCTATTAATAGAGCAGCAGATGGAAATGAGACACAACATAATTTCCCTTCATTGGAGATCAAGAAGACAGAACATAATTTCTAGTCAATTTTGTAATTCTGTAAATGTCAGCCATGTTCCAATGTTTTTCTTCACTGTAAGAGATGTTTGGATATTGATATCTCTGCAACAATTATAGTATACTATACTCATTGCATGAATATAATTCCAATGTTGTAGTTCCAAGATGATTTTATTCATTCTAAACACATTCTAGACACATGATTTTATACATTCTAAACACATGAAAATGATTTAAAAACATTCTAAAAACAATCTTTGTAAAAACAGTAAAAATTACCCTGCTTACCTGGGCAAAGTTGGAAGCCAAATTGTCAAAAGACCTAGTGCTCGTCTTCTGTGATAGAGCTGCCGGGATTCCTCGTCGCCGGTGCTGCCCCCAAGACGTTTTCTGCCTGGGCAAGGTTGTTTCTACAGTGACGTACAGAGATTGCAAAGAGTGAAGGAATTTACAGTGAGGAGGGAGGGAAAGGGGCTGCGGGATTTAGCAGACGACTAGGACGCCCATAGAAGGGGCTCTACGTTTTCTTCCCTGCAAGGTTGTTTCTACAGTGATGTACAGAGATTGCAAAGAGTGAAAGGGTTTTACAGTGAGGAGTGAAAGGGTTATACAGTGAGGAGGGAGGGAAAGCGCCGCGGAATTTAGGAGACGACTAGGACGCCAATAGAAGGGGCGGTCTGCATGAGTGAAGCTGCCCCTCCGAGTCCCGTCTTCCTGCAATTGTTAGGACGCCGGTGCAACGGGCGTCCAGATCAAAATGGTATACTAATCAAATCTGAGGTCATTTGCGGAAGAAGGCTCAAAAGAAGGTTATTTGGGTAAAAAACCCGCACTTAATAGTTGTGTCTGTATTAGCAACAAATTTGTGTGTGTTGTACTTATACATGGGCAGTAAACGGCAGTGAAAGTCATATACTAGCTTCAACTCATTTTTTGACCTTTGCCATTGTTAACTTTCCACTTGCCTAGAAGTCCTTCTCTGCTACACTCTTTTTTTTCAATCCTGGTAGTTTCTTTCTCTCCTAATGCATGTGTTTTAATATTGGACATTGGTTGGACTTGTTATTTTACTGATTCTTAGTGAGCTTGCTTGATGTGATGATTTTCTATTTGCCATCTTCAAGAATGCTTGACGATATTTCCTGTTCTGCTGAAATTTTTCCAACTTTCTTGTTTTTAGGTACCATCATTTGGGACGTTGTGAATTTCTTTTAGAGAATCTTGGAATTCTAAAACCAAGGAGAACATTGAATGTGTTTAACTTGGTGCCAAGAAGTACATCAAAAAGTCAAACAGTTCTGCAGTACAATCTATAGTTAAGTACTCAAGCTAGCTTCCTAGTCAATGTGTTATCCAGGATGTGTATGTGTGTCCCCAGTCATACATAGAACTCATGTTAATGCTTACTTCTACATCCAGAAACATGCTGGCATCGGAATGTCTATATTGGGTTTTCAATTGCATTTGCTGGCTTTTAATCTGTTTCAGTTTACCGTCAATAGTTGAAAACCCGTGCAATTAGTTGTTCCTCACAAAATCTTGATTTAAAGCAAATGAATGGTTAAGCAGAAGGGTCTGTGTGAGATGTGTATTAATAGATAGCAGGGGTTTGGTTGTCGTAGAGTGTCGTCCCTCTCTCTCCCTGCCTGCACCCTCCCTGTCCCAAAGAAGGAACGATGACACCTGGTGGCTGGCTTAATCTGGTTAGTTTTTACGTTTGGTAGCACAATGTCATTATCTATATGAAAATATGCAGTTATACTACCCATAAGAGTGTTTCTTATGCTTTACATTGTAGCTAGAATAGCAAGAGGAAAAAAATCAAATAGAAATTAACCCTTTGAAGTATGCATTTTGTTGCTTACTCTACGCAAAAACACAGCTGCTCTTTAACTTCTTAATATAAATCACGCACATCAACTAGAAGCAGAATCTTCAGTCCGTAAATATTCTCTAAGTACGCATAAAAAATCTGAGAAAATTCCCTTCTCCCAATATGTTAGCGTAATGAGACGAGGGGAGTATTACTTAATTTGGCTTGATAATTAACACTTTCTAGTAGAAGATCACATGCGGTTATGTATTAGATTTTTAGGAAGGGGAGGTCCAGTGGCTTCGTAATTTGTCACTTAATTTGGCTTGATAATATTATCCTTTCTATTTGTTTCTTTCATGTCAGATTAGAGTGGAGTCTTAGTGGAGACAAGGCTGAACTTCTATCATATTTCTATTACCTTTCCTAGATCGTTTGCACTAGCTTGCTTGCTATGATGTGACTAACTTTTTCTGTTAAAGCCCCCATGAGTGCAGAGGGGTACCTGATTGTCAAACTGAAGTTATGTTTTAATCTACAAATTTCATTAGATTAGTAGGAATTCATTCACTTCAATGTGAGTTTGATTCTTAACTATGCACAGTACTTCCGGGGAATCAGAACATTGGTATTCTCTATAACAATTATCAAGTGTTCTTTGCAATTTTCCACTTAGTTACTTTCATACTAAGCTATTCCATATTTATTTGCACATAAATGTAATCATTCTGCAATTGTTTAATCATTTGATTAGTGCTGAGAGATAGCACTGAACCAATTGTTCATTTTCTTATGGTCTATGCAATGGGTAACAGTCTGCCACGCCTCTGTTTTTCAAGTTTTAACCTTGTTCATTGCTTGTTTTTTGACTCCCATCTCTATATTTGGATCAGAAGTCTCTCAAGTTGCTAAGCAATGGATGGTTCTGGAGTTAATTCCCTCCCTGAGTCCCTGGTTTTATCAGAAACTGCTTGTGAAGAAGAATATGCTTCTCAATCAAAATTACTCCAAGAATTTACAGATATCTCGACAATTGATAAAGCAGGGACTTTTGCACCTCACAATGGTATTACTGCTTGTACTTCTTCCTCTTCTATCTCTTCACATCTTTATAAGACTCTTGAAAGTGAAGAGTTTTCTGCAGCGGATTTACCCTTTTTGTTCCTTTGAGATGCCTTACTGCCCCACAAAAAGCAGAAGAGGGAGAAGTTACCAAAAAATGCTCCAAGTACTAAAATTTGAAGCTGTGCATCATTGTTTTCATTTTGACTTATTTATTTCATCATTCTTTGTGAGAGTTTGGGTAATCTTAAATTCTGAGCTTTTGTAACTCTATTGCAGGAAAAGGTTCCCAGGCTATGTTTGAAATTAGCCAATCTAATCTTATCACTAATGTTAGCGGAAAGTATATGCTATCCAGTCATATTCTGAAAGAAAGTGATGATTTGGTTGCATTTGAATGGACACCATCCCCTGTTGAGATGACTGGTGTCTCGACAGTTGTTCCATCTCCGTGAGGTTGAAAGCTTCTTGTTGTCCGAAATTCAGGAAATGATTCTGCTACCTGCTTTAAAATTTGGGGTCCATCCTCCAGGGGAAAGGAATTTCAAGTTCCTCAATCTGTCCACGGTTCAGTTATGCAGATGGATGGTACATTACTTGAGAAGTCAAACAATCTGGACTGTATTTTTGCTATTGTTTTATTCTGATATCTGACAATTGTCATATATGTATTAGTCACTTAGTGATGCACTCACCTTCAATTAACCCTTAAATCTGTTCATGGTAGGTTTGAGGGAATCTCATCGAACCGTGATGAAACTCTGATTGCTTATGTTGCTAAGGAATCAGTGTCTACCAAGCCTACATTTACTGCTTTTGGTTACAAAAAGGGGGATATTAAAGATAAGGATTTTGGTAGCTGGAAAGGACAAGGAGATTGGGAAGAGGACTGGGGAGAGATCTATGAGGGGAAAAGGCGGCCTGCACTTTTTGTTATCAATATAAGAAGGTTTCTTTTAGTTCCATTGCTTGATTATCATTGTGAAAAAGGTTGTCTATTTGATATGGATCCAGCTCTCTACTTTGTGCAGTGGAGGGAATTGGGAAGTCCATCAGTATTGGACAAGTTGTATGGGCTCCATTAATTGAGGAATCTCATGAATATCTGGTTTTTGTGGGGTGGTCCTCACATACTAGAAAGTCTGGCATCAAATACTGCTATAACAGGCCTTGTGCTTTATATGCAGTCAAATCACCATTTCCTAAATCAGAAGCAAGTCATTCCGGATAGGACATTTGCTATGAGTCAAATGCTCATATGATTTTCTTCGTTAAACTTTTTTTCTGGAATCCTGTTAAAGATTAGATTTATTAACTGTTGTTATTTATTTTGTTTGATATATTTATGTAATTTTCCCTTATTAGCAATTTCTTTTATTTTCAGGAACAATGCTAGTGAGGATGACTCCATTGTTCATCTGACGCAAACCATTAGCAGTGTCTTTTTCCACGGTTCAGGTATGCCCAATTTATGCTGGCGATAGTCATTTTTCATGTGTGTAACTATAATCAACTTCAGACATTTTCATCTTCCCTCACTCATTTCTCTCTGATAAGAAATGAAAATATGATACAACAAGAAACAGAAAAAGAAAGTCTCTAAGCCAAAAAAGAGGGAAAAGAAAAAAGAGACAACTCTTTCCAGAATATCATGGACATATGCCAGTCAGCCCCATTCCTTGTTTTTTCTTCTTTGACATGGATTCTGAGTGATGGATTTGTCTAGCATTAAAAAACTAGGAAATGTAAAGTTTCGACTATACTTTCTGAGCCAATGATACTTGGTTAGGTAAGTTGGTGGAACTATTTAACAGATGAGAATTCAATGACTCATTGTGTTTGATAACTTTATTTCAGCCCCAACGGGAAGTTTCTTATCTTTTTATCTGCAGGGACTGCTGTTGATTCTGGAGCTCACTGGGCAACTAATTCACTTCATGGAATTGAATGGCCTGCGGATGGAAAGCAATCAACATCTACTAAAATTGTTGATGTGGTGTGCTTCTTATCTGTTATCTTCAGAGCTCTTTGCATAACTTGGGAACTTGTTGCATAAACTTCGGTTTTCAGTAACTTTATATTTTTCAATTGATATTTGGTTTTGCTTTTAACTTCTATGAGGTTGAAGATTAAATATAATGTAGTTAATGCATCTACACACACATACATGTTAAGTATATGGGAGCCCTCCTACATCACATTTGTAGGTTCCAGTTGTGATGTGTCCTGAGAATGGAGGTTTCCCTGGACTATACTGTACAAAGATTCTAAGGAATCCATAGCGGGAAGTCAGAATCCTGCGGATATGTTGACGAAGGTCTTACCAATCCAGAAACTGAAGTTATGCACAACTTCAGTTGGACTCCTCGACTGATGATGGAAGCCGCTACTCGCAAACTTGAAGATCTGTGAGCAAGATTAGTCTTCAAGTGGGAGATTGTTGTGTTTGAAGTCTAATCTTGTAAGGGTATTTTAGACTTTTCACATAACAGTTGTTGTTGACCTAGTTTTCTTAACAGTTGTTGTTGACCTAGTTTTCTTTCTATTTATTCGCTTTGGCTGTGAGCCGCCAATGTAGAGTTGTTGTGAGCGTGCATCTGTGCGAAGGGTGAGCCTGTGTAAAAATAGAGAGAAACAGAGGTAGACTATAGAGAAGAGGGAGTTGGGTGTAAACACGAAATTCTTCTTTGAGATTATAGTGATTGTTTCTTGCGAGCAGCAAGTGGATGTACCTCCTACACATTGGAGGGAACCACTATAATTTCTGGTGTCAAAATCTGATTTCTTTTCTGTTTTCTGTTATACACAATTTCTGAAAATTGAGAAAGGAAATACAAAACTGGAAACCAAACAAGGCCTAACAACTGGTATCAGAGCCTCCACTGTTCCGCCGCCACAGTCGTTTCGCCGCCGGCCGTTAAGCCGCGAAACGGAAGTCTTGTTTGGGCAGCCACCGACGAGCTGCGTTTCCATCTCCCTCGGTCGCCGTCACCATCGTCCGCCAAGCTGCGAAACTGAAGTCTGTCTGGGCAGCCACAGTCGAGTGGCGTCCCTTCCTCTCTGTCTCGATCTGTCTCGGATCTGAGACCCAAGGCGCAGATCGAGCGCAACGGAACTTCACCGGTTGCCGTTGTCCTCGACGCACCTGAGATCCTCCGTCGACCCAACCGACGCCGTGAATCTGGGCCGCCTTTGAAGCCGCGAAAGCCCAGACCTGTCTCTGCAGAAATCGAACGACGTCCAAGCGGCCACTGGTGGTGACTGGTCGCGGAGATCAGAACGGCACAGCAAGCAGCGGCCAAGCCGAGCAGATCCGACGACCAGAGTTCGGCGTTGAGCGGCGACGCGTCYAGGCAGGGATCGATCTTCCTCGATCTGCAGTGAATCGCAGAGACGAGCGCGAGACCAGCGACACGACAGAACGAGATCGGAAACAGAGCAACCTGTTCTCCATCTCGTCGGCAGCCGGAGATCAGAGACAGAGCCGCGTGAACGTCGCCGGTCCGGGCAGTGGAGGCGTCGTCATCGTCCTGGCCTGCGTGTGAGCCGCTCAGGACCAAAGCAGTGTCCTCTGTGCGGCGCGCGTGATCGCGTGAAGTCCGAGGAAAGGACTCGCGCGCGCGTGAAGTCGAAGAAGCACTGTGCGGCGCAGCGTGAACTCGAGAAGGACTGCGGCGCGTGAAGTCCGAGAAAGGGAGATTTTTTGAGAGAAACACTGCGCGTGGTGCCTCCAGAAACCAGCACAGTATCTCTGCACCAAAGTTTTGACGAGTCCGAGAAAGGAGACAGGTGGCACGTTGTTATAAGCCGGAACAGATAATGGCTTTCTTTAACGATGGATCGACGTACATGGGATATGGGAAAGTTTTGACGGTACAGATTTTCATTTTGGAAAATGCAAATA